>JAYRBW010062285.1:0-10020 GCA_036023295.1 Invenusta paracnida
AAGCTCTTGCGTAGGTAAATAGTAGTATTGAACTGCATGCAGAATTTAAAAGAGTGAACACTCTTTGTATAATTACTGTATGATTTTAATAGTCTAACTTTAGGTTAAACGTTAGATTATAGATATTCATACAATCTTTACAAAAACGAGATGTAAATATGACTTTTATGTAAATAGTTTCCGCTTTACTTCAAAGAGTTACATTTTAATTTGATCATCAGGCAAGACTTTAATTTCTTTCAATGTCATCTTTACGCTATTATTAAAGTAGCATACATGTATAATACTTGTTGGGTAAGCATTCTGTACTGCTTTTATTGATGAAAACTTGGTCACCACCCAATCGATTCCACGAGAAAAAACTATTTTTCAATAAAACATTCATATCAATCGATCAATCAAGTATAAGCTGACGAAAACATTATTCAGACGATGCGGTAGTACCAGTCATAAGCTAAGAACAAGAACGTCGGCTTTGAACTTTCAAAAGCTTCATTAAAATCAGACAGTAATTATGTCGTGTGTAATTACTTTTAGATTAAAATGAAGTCTTGTCTATAAATTCATTAAAAGCAACAGACACTACAGATTGCGATCATTACACATTTTAAACGTGTAGTTTTCAGGAAACGTAAATTTGTGAAATCCACAAACAAGATCAATAACCCCCTGTATGAGTTTAATCGCGTTAAAGTATAAATTAATGCTACTTAGTGGGCAAAATTAATCATCTAATATAAGAACATAGAAATTTCTTATAATTTCTTAATTCATGCGGTTTATGTAATTTAGTAAGTGCGCCAAAGCATAATTAAAATAAAAGGTTTTTTAAAAATCACATACATCCATATTTATTACATACTATTCTAATTGTAGCATGTCTCGTAAACTGAACTGAAATTATATTACCCTGCATCTCTATTCTTTTACCAACTAATTCAAAAACGAAAGCGAAACTTCGATATAAAACCTTAAATTTAAATAAAAACCTTAAATGAAATAATCCTTTAAAGTGTAATATCCCTAAACCGGTTTACCTAATAAGACTGTTAGGTATAAATGCAATATATTCTAAGTGTCCCAAAACATAGAAATCGTCATAACTATTGAAGATAATTTACAGTGAATATTTTATACTACGTACAATTTATAGATACCTAATAATACATGCAAAACTAATATGAGTCAATATCTGTGAATTATTTGTTCTGTGGCACGGAGTAATAATAGACAGTGTTTCAACTTTTATTGATTTCACATGCATCACGTTGTAAATTTTATCCGATAAAACATCGTTTTATTTCAATATTTTTTTATGAATTATGTATTTTAGAGTTGAGAATTATTTTAAGTTAATAAGAGTTATTTTCCCAATTATTTCTAAGCACCTAATATATCGATAGCAAATTTTATGCAGAATAACATATTAAAAATCAATTTATAGTAACTCTATTTATTGAGCATTTTCTGTTTTTCAATATTAAAGAATAGAAACGATTCTATATATGATTTTAGTTATTTTGACCAAAATTCCAGGAAAATACACATTTTCAAGAAAATAAATGCATTCCCCAGGTACACCCCAACGTATAAGTTCAATATGTAAACCTTTTCAAGGTATACAACAAAACTTTTCGACCCCTCTTTATAAATGGCAGTAAAAGAATGCTTTGACTTTTGACTTTTGACTTCGATCCCGTCAACAGTCAAACTTGCCGGTTCATTTGGCTTCAATGGTGATGCTATGTGAGCTGTCGACCTTCATTTCTGATTGGATTCGAGGAGTAACAGAGTCAGTCTTATTAAAAATAAACGAAAATACAGACAAATTCTTGGCTGTCGTACATTTTCACAGACACAGTGCTTTTTGCGATTAAAATAAATAAATTAATGTAATGACATCTATGATGATTAAATAGCTTTTCTTGAATAATTTAATAATATGCAGGTGCCTTCTTTTACTTATTCAGTGCAATTGAAAAATAAACAAGCAAATAACACGTTCTGAAACCGTAAATTAATTTGATACTTTGTAAATTAATTCCACCACAAAATTGGAGTATTTTAATAAATTTTGCTGAAAATTTGTGCATCACTAAAGAAGAAAATGAAGAATTAAAATGGATTTTCGTCTACATAAATTTGTTAATGCGCAATAATTCTAGCTTCTAGCATGTCTGGAAAATGATTCTACTTTACGGTTAGTAGCTGGATTTTGATGAAATAATAACAAAAAACATGAATATATAAATAATTACCTAAAGCACGATGGCCTTGATAAAAGCATTCTGAAAATAAGTCAAAAGTCATAGTTAATTGATTAATTCAATGATTAATTTAGCTAAACATTTTTTTATAAATGATAGGAATGTGTTGCTCTTTGGCAATATCAGATAAATAGAAATTAAATGGGAAAACCACGGCTGCTGGTGTAGTAAAATAAAATTAGAAATATTGATTAAAACATTAATTAACATAAACCTGATATTTGGAGGTGCAAGCAACGTAAAATAGCACATGTAAAGTTTATAACTTGTAAGAGAAGCAAAGATTACTCGTTGTGATTACGTAAAAATATAAGCTATAGTTACTAATTAATACAAAGTATAGAAACATAAGGTGCTGTTAGTATCTAAGGTAAAGAAATAACTTAATGAACCTGCTGAACTAGTAAAGAGAAATTGTAATGGACACTTATTAATTAAAATAAAATGAAAAAGTTTAGGCACATACTATTATATTATAATCATTTAAAAAATATGTTATAAATGTAAATCTTATATAAAGAGCATAATTGCATGTTTACATGATTACATTCCATAATTGCGATAGTGTAGCTGCTGCTGTTGTAATAGGTTTTATTAATTAGCAACTGGCTTGTATTTATACGAAATCTCCATTAGTAATCTGTGCTCCTGGCTTTGCTTCACTTATAAACTATAGTCATGCGCAATGTTCCGTAGCTTAAATGATGAGGAGGTCTAACTTAAAAATATACGGTTTAATTTAATTTAATTTAAGATGATTTTATCTGTTTTTAATGCAATAATACCTCACTTATGTACCTATAATTCAAATATCCCAATTAAATTCGAAAAACAATTAAAATATTAAATTAAGAACATACAGTTGTGTGCAAGTTTTGCAATAAAAATTAAACATTTTTTTCTTTGTTAAATTTGTCTGATAAATTTCTAAACACTTCTAACGCTTTACCAAGGCATTATATTATATGTATCTTGTCATGTTATATAATTGTAATCGACTCATACAATATTATTGGTAAAATTGATAGAATAACTACATTTATGCATTAGACATTTAATATTGATATACAAACTAAAGAAAATATTTGAAGAAATTGAAGAAATTTGATTGTTCAACAGTTTTAAAACATAAAATTGAATGATGAGATGGAGTTTTAATAAGTGTTCATTGTCTTGATTTTTTACTTTGGTGTAAACTCTCCATTTGAAACAGATTTCATGTCAACTATTTAAAAGGTAACTTAATCAATGTATATTAATTATTGGAACAACTGATTGCTTTCATAAATATTAATAATAATATGAATTATTTTATTATAATTCCCAAATCATCCGACTAGGCCACATCATATTAAATACCTAAACACATAAAAGAAGAAATATTCTTATTTATCACTATAAGCCAGGAATACATCATCATTGACATGGAATTAAATTGAAACTCTAAGATTTACAAGCGATCACTCGTAAAGTTGACGAAGAAAGAAAGGGATGACACGGCTATTCCAATAAAAAGACGCAATGGAAACCTTACCAAAAATCAATTAATTTAATTAGACGATGCGGTAGCAAAAGAACATTCAAGAGACAAAATGGCAATGCTCATTGTATGAGAGCTCATATGAAAATTGTAATCCATGGTTTTGAAATCAATGAAATACAGAAGATGATGATATATTCTTCCCTGATAAAGACCTTCCTTGTTTCTATTATCCTTAATATTCCTTAAGACGCCTAGAACAATTCGGGGTATATAATCATACCCACCAGCTTCACTTCCCTTTTATTTCCCGTGACACTATCTACAATTGCGTCAGCAATGCAATTTTTATTAATTCCAGATGTAAGGTAAAAACAAAAAATCCCATATAAAAGTGTTCTTCTGCTTACAATTTAATTTACATATTTTTTGTAAGTAGGTATATCATAACATCACTTTTTGGCAATGGGTTGTATACACCAACTATATCTAATTTTCAGAAATTATGGAATATGAGTTGAGGGCATCATGATGTAACGGGAGATGAAAAGAGGAAGGCAATATCTTATTCATTGGAAGAGATACACCACGTAATTATTACTAAAGTATATATAAACAAAGTACTTCATATATTAAATCCAGTTTTGTCTAGCTCTTGGCATATAAATGTAGATCAAAAATTGATAATGGGGTGGGCAATCCGCATTAAAAAATTGATTGATCAAACATTTCCAAAACATTCAAAGGGAAGTAATTCTAGCACAGAAGAAATATCTAATTTTGCAGGAAAGGTCGGTATTGAAGATAAAATCGTTAAAATCTAAACTTATTTAAAGACAAAGAAACAAACCTACAGACAGGGTATTTTTATTCGTTTTGACTGAATATTCTTGTAAAGTTTTATTCTTATATTCTTATATTATTCATTATATATGTATATTCATATTTATTTCTATAAAGACAATAGACAAAGACAAACCCACAGAGAAACGGGATTTTATTCATTTTGACTGAATATTCTTGTCAAATTGTATTATTATATTATTCATTATATATATTCAAATTATTCATATTTCTCTCTATAAAGGCAGATAAAAAAATTAAAAATTATAGAGTTATTATTTATGGCTAAGGTAATCGATGCGATCTATACATTGTTCGAGCATTAGCTAGCGTTAAAGGTCCCAATTATTGATCGTCCTTATTTTAGAAAGAAAGAATGATCGTATTTAAAAAGTTATATGACATACATATTTAGAGAGAGCCGAAACATTGTATAAACCCTGTTGGAAGACCCAAACAATTAGCTTGAGAAATGCTAACAGCTCTAGTCATTAATGCTAAGGAGAATAGGCCAAGCCAAGAACAAGAGTGTCAACAATTAGCTTGAGAGATGCTAACAGCTCTAGTCATTAATGCTAAGGAGAATAGGCCAAGCCAAGAACAAGAGCGTCAGCAATTAGCTTGAGAGATGCTAACAGCTCTAGTCATTAATGCTAAGGAAAATAGGCCAAGCCAAGAACAAGAGCGTCAGTGATTAGCTTGAGAGAAGCTAACAACTCTAATCATTAATGCTAAGGAGAATAAGCCCAGCCAAGAATGAAAGCGTCAGTGATTAGCATGAGAAATACTAACAGCTCTAGCCATTATATGGCTAAGGAGAATAGACCAAGCCAAAAACAAGAACGTCAGTGATTAGTTTGAATGGTTAGCAACTCTAATATCAAAAATACGAGAATTATAGGCCTATCTTTGACCGTTAAAAATGGAAGTTATTTAAAAAGCTCAATTTTAATATCAAAGTAATCGTAATTACTGTTTTGTGTTGTAATACAGATTTAGATGAAAAATTAGATAAATAATATTTTATAAAAACTTTCAATTGTGTGAAAAATACCTTCAAATATTTACATACAATTATCCTATGTAACAATATAGGTTCTCATGGTGTTATAACGGATCAATGAGATTGAATCTATACTAGAAGAATTTTAACTCTTTCTTTTGATATATGTTAAAATAGCCTAAATGTGGATTCAAAGTAATAGATTATGAATCTATTGTCTTTTATGCTTGTGTGGATGTTTGCTCATGAAATCACCCCATAACAATATTCAGTAGACTTTAAGTTTAGTCTACCCACTTATGTAAAATATGAATTTATATACAACAAGTTTCAATTTACAAAAATTCAGATTACAACACTTTGTACAGTACATTATTATACACAAATGGATATATTTATAAATTTAATACATAAAAATTTATATAAAACAGTCTTTTGTTTACATTATTATCGGTGCAATTACCTTCACATGACTTATTCATCAAAATGAGCCTTAAAATTATGAGTAGTGATCTCATTTACGTACACATTCAAAAAGCATTGTAGAGCATTTACAATTTGAAGATATACATTAATTTGAATTTATATTAATATATCTTAACAATTGTTATACTACTATTTAATGAAATAAATAGTGCATTCTGATTACTCTTAAAATTGTATATTTAAAGGTATTAATGAAAATAATTTCTTTCTAATTAATACTGTTAAAACATTTCCAGTATAATATGTATATATATATGTGTGAATATAGCCTATACGCGAATATTAAACTGCAAAGTGTTATTTGTAATGCTACATATTTAGTATCATTTTTATTTATGGATTCTATGTAATACATATATTACATAGAATGACAAAATATAGTAATGCTATTTATAGTAATTTATATACGCCCATGTGTCAGCCTCCAAAAGACGATGATTTCAAATTCAAATATTATAGCGTTTACATAAGATCTAAATTTATCATTCCCTAAATAGGAAAAAGAAGAAGATTGTTTAAGGTTATACGCAATGATTTCTGCTTAATTGAACATACCAAATCCAACGGCAAAGACATAAAAAAGGATGATGACCGCTTCAGTTACGCCGGCTAGAATAGCCACCTTCAGGCACGTTGACATGTACGCCCGCGTACAGCCCCGATAAGGCAGTCCCTCGTAGCCGGGCAGACACACGCAACGCTCTCCCAAGGGGTCACACTTGACAAATTGTCCACCACAACGACCGCAGTTGAAGCACCAGGTTACTCCATTGCCCTCGCTACCCTTTTTACAGGCGCATCGATCCGCGCTGCAAATTCCACGGGGGTGGCACTGGGGATGGCATCGAGAGCGCGTATCACAGATTCCGTGGCTCTTTCCATTATCGAAGTCGCGCGAAGAAGACTTCTGGAGCTGGGGGCAGAAGCAAGCTCCTATCGAGGGATCGAAAACGAAGTCCTTGTCGCATTGGCATTTGGAGTTGGCACAGTGTGCATTTGATCCGCAGGCGGGGAAGCAGTCAAGCTTAGCGCAACCGTTTCTGCTCTCGTTAAGTTGATAACCTGGAGCGCATTTACAGTCGTCATTGGCACCATTGACGAATGGAAAGTCACATATACACTTCTGACCGACACAACTAGCCCCCATGGGACAAGCGGGATGGCAGCTCTTGACATCATGGCAAACCCCATAGCCATTTCCTTGGAAACCGTCCTTGCAAGTACATCCCAAAGGGGTACATATGCTCTGTTTGTGACAGCGTGCACAATTAACACACAAATTGACCCCATCACCCTGGTAATTGTCGATACATTTACACTGCCCACGAAGACAGTTGGCTTGCGGATGACAGGCTGGATTACAGTTTGGATAGCACAAGTTTAAACCATTCCCCATAAATCCCAGGTTGCATGTGCACCGCTCATAACGCCATTCGCAAGTCGAATTGGTGACACAACGGTTACAGTTGAAACACACTAGACCGTTACCTGTAAATCCGGAGTTGCACATACAGAGACTACGATTGCAGTGAGCATCAGGGTGACACTTTGGCAAACACTCGGGTATACATTCTACATCGGGATCATCGTAGTACCCCTTTTTACAGGAGCATATACCACCATTTAGGACGTATGGCTTCCTGCAGACACAAATACCATTTTTACATTGACCTCCGCTACCACAATCTGGTATACAACCTTTTTCCTTGCGACAAATTCCTTCACTATCTTGAAAGTAACCATTGATGCATCCACACGACTCCCCGTTTCCCGTATAAGGCAGCATACAAAGGCACATGCCCCGTACACAGCGCGCACCTTTGTGGCACTTTTTCGGACAACTGACTCGCACGCAACCCCATTTGAGGTCTTCCTGATAACCATCCATACATTTGCATTGGATACCATTCCCAATAAATGGAGCACTGCATTCGCACTTTCCCCCAATGCAAATGGCTCCCCTGTGACATTCCGGAGTACATATATCCCTTATACAGTCACTAAAATCCGATAAGTAGGCCGGCTTACATAATCGTTTCTCTCGTGGACCCGAAAATGAAAGAATACATTGGCCATTTAATCGACGTTGACCTCGTGGACAAGCTTTAGCATCGTCTGCTTCAGCGATGCAGCCGCTAATTGGATTACCCTTAAAACCAGTTTTGCACTTGCATAGGGCACTATTTCTCGTGCACACAGTCGACTCCGTGGGACACTGGCTACAGTTGTTGCAGATGCCAGTGGTCTCCTCCTCACTGTGGCACAATGACACTCCCCTTTGGGCCGCACAGAAGGCATCACACACGCATTTCTTAGCGAGCAATCTGAAGGGGGAGAGACAAATGCACAGGCCATAGCGACACAGCAGGGGGTATTCACAGGCGGGTGAGCAACCCTGATAAGCGATATCGTAGGGGAGAACACACTCAAACTTGCTCATGGCGGCAACCCAAAAACAGAGTTTTGGCTTCGTACACGTGAGTAAGCATGTTGGTTGATCAGTAAGCCTATCGCATTCATAGTTTCCAGCCAACGGTTGGCACTTCTTTTCTTCGCATCTCTCGCCAAATGAGTTTTCTTTGCAACGAAAGGTTAGTCCCAGTTTAAGGCGTATCCAGGACTTTTTTGGAAACATATTGACTAACTGAATCACATGACGACCAAAAATACTGAAGGTTTCCAGACTCACGTCATAAGTAGCTTGAAAGTTGGTCGTATGCGAATCATATGTGTCCCTATCCTCGGGCTTATCAGTGCGCTTTGAGAAATATATCTTGAATTGTATCTTAAACCGTTCAATATAACAATTTCTTAAAGTGAAATTGGCTATCGAGTTTATTAATTGCTGGAATTTGGTGTGCGTCGTTTTTTCAATTGTATGATTTATGCAGGAAATATTAAGTTCAAAGAATTGATAACACTTATTTTTTTCCGTACAAAATTTCCCTCGATTAGGGATAATTTCATCGATGTTACTGTAGTCATATACTTTTACTTTTTCTAATCTAATTCTTGGTGTTTCGAAACCCATAGAAGTAGTGAAGTATTGGGTAAATAATATCATGAGCACTAGAGATATTCCACATACCATACATGACATTACGACAATATATTGTAATCTGTGGTTAATTAGTATTCATAGGTATCAGAATGGCAAAAAGTTAAAATAAGATAAATCAATATAACGTTTTGATTATAAATTGAATATTATGGATGTCTTAGAACAACTAACTATTTTATTAATAAAGCAGAGAGTCAAAAATTATTGGAACATATCATCGCCAAGCTAAGAAGTTATAAAGCTTGCGAGATGCTAGCAGCTATAGTCAATAATGCTCAAAAGAATATGCCTAAAATACAGGAAATGTTAGAAATTTAGTCAATCAAAATGTGTATTACTAAATAAATGGGTATTACAAATGTGAGTTACAATTTGTAAGTTTGTTTTAATTGGTGCATTCTGTAAACGAATCACAAAGTTATCCCGCACATATTATTAAGACATGACACATATTGATTAACTATTATAATTTTTCTTGTGATAATTGATTTTTTTTACTAAATCACTTAATGATTTATAAACTACTGGCCATATCTAAATTTTTCCAATGAAAAATGTCTTAGAAGATGTGTTTGAAAAAATTTATTGTGAACTGCTTTTTAAGCATTTGAATAGGTAAACATTCTGGGTCAAGGTTTATTTATTCCAATATTTTGATCACTAGAAATCAATAGATGTTTGTTTACAATCCAACCGGGTATATTATACCAATAGACTTTTATCGAGTTATTGATTGAAATCTGTGATCATGCTTTTATACAGGCGTATTTCTGCCTGATTAATTCAATTTCAAATGCTATTGCTTACGTTTTCGATGGTTTTTATTATTTATTTGCCGATTCATTTTACCTAATAAAATGGCATGATTAAATCGATGAGA
>JAYRBW010062286.1:0-10020 GCA_036023295.1 Invenusta paracnida
GGAAAATGACCATTATTAACCGGGAAAAACCTGGAAAAACCGGGAATTCGATTATGATAATAGCGCGGACACCCTGTTATTACATTTATTGCAATGGGTGTAGTTTTCGCCAGACAGAGGTAACCTTGTTAAAATTTAAGCTATCAATATATATATATATTTTTAAATACAAATATATAATAGTGTCTTTAAAAGCAATATTTTGTGGAAATAATATGCTTTCAGAATCATGAATAAAGATAAATATAAACACCTAAAATGTCGAACAATTTAATTCTTAATTGATTTGTTTACATCCCATAATTTAGTTTAGATGAATAGAAAATAGATAAAAATTAAGAAGGTTGTTTTCTAAAAATATATGGCATCAGTTCTTAAAATCAGTATGTCACAACATCATCTATCTTTTAGTGAGTATAAAATATATAAAGCAATGTTAATTTCTAGTAGCTCACTTACAAAGTCTATAAGGTCACATCAAGCAATTTTTTTTTCGTATAGTCCGATCAGCTATTTTTTCCAGTATCCTATCACCTACCCGATGCTAAATTTCAGATCGAATTTGAGGGGATGATCGTGGATAACTGCTCAATGCAGCTTGTCTCACGGCCAGAACAGTTCGATGTTTTGGTCACTCCGAATCTCTACGGGAACATTGTGGGGAACATCTGTGCGGCTCTTGTTGGTGGTCCAGGTCTCACACCCGGTTGCAATATTGGTCACGACTATGCAATCTTTGAAACCGGAACACGGAATTCAGGGAGTGGGCTCACTGGAAAGAATCTGGCCAATCCTGTTGCTATGCTGCTTGCTTCGGCCGAGATGCTAATTCATATCGGTGGGTTCACTGCCTTCCTTTGTCACCTGCCTTCCTTTATTTATCGATGGATTCATGGGCTGAAAAATTATATGTCTTGTATTTATATTGATTTTTTCTTAACACATAATACTGCCGAGTTTACCGTTACGGATATTATGAAAATATGAAAATTAGTAACTTATTGCAGAAAATGTATTACAATTTTTTGTTCATAAAACCTTTTTTGTACGTATATAAGGTATTATAGATCACGAAGAATAAAACGTATTAAGATGATTACAAAACGCAATAAAAATAACTGATTTTCTATTGATTTGTTGATGAGTAAGTCTGAATTTTGCCTTTTATGATTTCCCTAATGCGACATATATTTTAGTTAGATTAATAAATATAAAAAATAATTTAAATTATAGACGATTGCCTTATTTTGTCGTATACTGTGTATGTATACTATTAATTTAAGATTAAAATGTATCTACATTAGTAAAAACATTCTATATATTTAAAGGATTAAAAACTTTATGAAATTCTTTAATTATCAATTTTTGCATGCTAACAATTAATTTCAGTATAAAAGTTAAGTATTATGTTTTGCTTTTAGAAAGAAATTAAATTACTATCTATTTAATCAGTCGTAGTTCACTTGAGTAGCGCCTGATTATAGCTTACATAATAATGTTTGATGTGATCTCATTTTGCAGGTCTGCCTGCGTACGCGCAGCTGATTCGCAGCTCTGTCTACCACGTGATTGGTGAGAAGTGCATCCGAACTCCGGATATTGGGGGAGAGAACAGTACAGCAGATGTCATGGAGGCCATCATTGAAGATATCAAGAGAAAAGTTCACTAGTATATTTCTTACATTTCTGTGTAATCAGAGTAGCTTACTTTTACTACCAGGGCTACTATATTTACTTTTGTTTTACCTTCCATGATGTAGTCATACAATTCTATTTCATTTAGTTGTTTTTCATGCTTATTATGTAAGCAGCCACACATTGTTTCACACCTTTTATTTATCGACTTACGTTCCTTCAGTCCAATATTTTACAACAAACTGTACAGTTAATTACTTTAGACAGATATTATAATAAATTTCTTCTGTATAATCCATCTAGCTACAACATTATCCAAAGATTTGTTGTAGTATATTCTACCTGCTATTGTCTCCTTATTACATATACATATTTAAATGCTTTGTATCAGTTGTGAATTAAATATAATATTTAGTAAGACACGCTTTTTTCTTTTTTGTTGAGGCATCTTTATATAATATATTATATTTTATTATTATTTTTGGTTTACTTTTAGTTAATACTTTTCGGCAGTTAAGAGTAATACAACAAGTAAAATATATAATACTACATATTTAAATAAGTTATTTAGCGATGTTGTAATTTTTTCTTCTTAACATACTTTTTACAAAATCGTTTTGCAATGTTACAAATTAATAGGAATTCAATTAATTCATAACATTTATTTACCTATTTTAGATAATTTGTTTGAATTCTTTGAAATATCTGTATTACTTAACATTTTTTAAATTTATGTTTACGATTCTTGGAATTGCGTAAACTATTTGGCTTATATTTAAAATGTACGAATATGAAAATATATGCGCAAAATATTTCCAGTTAAATTGTTTGCGGAAAACAATTTTTATATTATACAGAAAACTACTATTAAACTGTTAATGTATTTTTTTAACAAGAATAGTCCAGCTTACAAAAACTATTTGTTGTTGTAACAAGCAAACATTAAGTTTTGTTATAACGAATGGTAATATTTTTTATAATGTTATTAATGGTGTTAAATTTACAAATTATTAATACGCTAATCGTTGCAATTTATTAATTAGAAAAACTGACAATTATATATATTGCGTAATATATATAAAATATGAATTGCTTAAAAATCCTTATCAAAATTTCATAGAATATCGATGGTATAATTCTAAAGCGAATTTAAACATTTTATATATTTTATTAACATAAATTAATGAAAGTTTTTAACGTACGTTTTAATGCATATATTTATTAAATTAAACAAATCACATTTCTATTGTCTCATGCCAATAAAATAGGTTTTAACTTTAATTTTGATTTTATCTTTTTCATTAAATGTATTCAAGTAAAATATTTGTTACCTGTTAGATAAAATGAGTGACGCACCTTACCAACATACTTAGTTTGGCTAATTAACGTCTGTGTGTCTCGCGTATTTCCTGTTTTAGAATCCAGTGAAGGAGAAATCTCCCACTGAGACTATTTCGGCGGACCTGGACAGCGCGCTCACCTGTCTTTGCACGAATCGGGATGCCAGCTATGTGGCAGTTGCCGGCCGCAATGTCCTCCAGATGTTCAAAGTGGGCGACAATATATTTACACCAGTGCGTATTGTTTTCATATTGTTATTTTTTCTTGTCTTCTTAATTATGAAACATATTTTATTTTAAATAAATCATTCTTTTATTGTACATGTATATTATTTTATCAAATGTTATTAATGTTCTTTGCGTATGAATATATCAATGTATGTGAAAATCTAGCCAAAAGTACAGAAGATAGTAAACATATCATGAAATAAATTACATGTATTCATGTTTATTTAAAGAATACCGTGTCTCATAGTATTGTAAACACGGACAACGAAAAAAGTTTAGCTACGAGTATATATCGCTAGTAAACAAAAACGATTAAAATAAATTTCGTTGTCCGCGATTGTAAATTCATTTGAACTTTGATTTGTGTATTCTAGATTTGATAAATCATATAATGTTTTTACAAGTACTATATTTCAATATTAAGACGCTAAACGAGCGATTTGTGTCGTAAAAATATGAAACTAATTTTACTCTCAGCATATTTTTCACAACCAAACGTTACAATAAAAATAAACTGACACATTATGATTCACTTGTACTTTATTTTGTGACCTTATAGCATGTTCCAGGAATACATAAAGGGGAACCGATACCAGAACTTCTAGGAAAACTCTGATTTATCTGAATTTAGTCACATATAGGTGTAGTATGTACATTTAGGTAGGTTATCTTATGTTATCAGGGATCTGAGGGGCACCTCATTTTTCATATAAAATCTTCATATAACATCTCCATTGATCAAAATTGTATGTAGTAATATATGTAATTGCTGTTAAATTAATATACATCTTCCAAAATTAACAAAACTGTTGAACATTGACACGTAATAATTCTTAGACTTTTACTTAGCGTATCAAAAATTTTGACTTACGTGTCCTGATTAAAGTAGTCCTTGTATAATAATTCAATATTATTATATTGGATATACTATTATAATTCTTTTTTAATAATAATAATGAATGTAATATTATTCAAAATCAGATACAATCGATTAAGTCAGTTATTTACATATTCCAGCTTCGACTAACACTAGAAATAGGATATTATATACTTTCGAAGTGGAAGAAAAATTTCACAAAATGAGATGCTTGTTTGGTTTATGAAACATAATTCTAAGGAAAGAGTACTTAATGAAGCAATTGATTATTCTTTAATTTTGACTATTTTCAAATTCGATATCTTATTTGCAGTGCACAAAAAGTTTGTGTTAAATCATATAAAATATTCACATAGAAATTGGAATTTCAGTATTAAGAGGCATTGCACAAGTTTAGAACTTTCCAAGCAGCTGCTTCACGTGGTGGAGATATCTGGCCGTTTTCGGCTTGCGGAGTGCTGCAGCCTCCCTGGTACCCTCCCCCCATGAGGGACTCGACCTTTACTTGGCTCCACCACAGATGCAGTGGCCTCGCAATCGCCTCTCTCGCTCCAACGCCATCTGGACCTGCCCTCCGTGTGCCTCTCGTCTACCGCCACCTCTTTTGTCCCCGCCCCCCTTTTTGCCTCCTACTCTGTGTCTCCTCCGCCTCCGCGGCCCGCTCTGCCTCCTCCTCTTCTTCAGTCTTCCAAGGACGTTTTCAGGATTCTGCCACTTAACGCAGTCGGCAAGAAAACCATTCCGGAGAACGGCCCTGCTCGCGGACTTCAGCCGGGCCTACGACCCAGTGTGACGTAAAGTCCTCATAGCCAAGATGGGCAGAAAAGGAGTCTAGACCTGCACACCCCGTTATATAAATAACTTTCTCTCAAACCGCAGAGTTTCGTCACTGGCAAGGCTCCAGCTCGTCCCAGAGAGTTTTCTCCGAAGGCCTGTCGGAGGGCTCCGTTCTCGTCGCGACGTTATGGCTCATCTACGTCGATAACCTTGAAGGAGCCCAGCCCACTGCCTGACCTTAGGCTACGCCAACGACACCACCTTTGTTGCCCAAGGGTCATTCCCCCAACTTTGCAGCTTTGCTCTCCAACCGAATGCAGATTGGCTCGTGTTCTGGTGCGAGAAGTGGAAAGTCACCCTTAGTCCAAGTAAGTCTGTGGTCTCCTTCCACACTCTGGACCCCAACGAGGTAAACGGTAAGGCCCACCTTATGATATTTTTCGAGCAAAACGAGGTTTTTGATACCCGCCTCTTGGGGGTATCACTGAACTGCCAACTCACCTTCAACTACCATCCCAGAGAAGCCAGCAAGATGTTCACAATCAAAAACAAGGCCATTTGGTGCCTTACTGGCCGCACCTGGGGCCAGGACCAAAAATTGCTTCGCTCCCTGTACACCACCTACGCCCATGCAGCAGCTCTTAACGGCGCCTATCATCCTGCCAGACTAAAACCGAGAGTTTCTCGAGGTCTGTCTGTCTGTCTGTCTTATTCGCACAATTCTAAAAGAACCCCGAACCGTCAGGAACGGACTATCTCCCTCTGGGACGTGTAAAGCACACCCAGATTGGCTCACGGGGATAGCGTGCGGAGCTGTTTCACTTCCCTTGGTCAAGCCGCCCGGGGGCGCCTGTAGCGTCGAGGCTACGGCGGCGGCAACATGTCCCGTAAAATAATAGGGCCCATGCCAGTGCAGCCTATTTACACAAGAGGAGATTATGGCGGCATGGGAGGAAAAGATGATGCATAAATTTTCAAAACTATGGTGCCTGGTATTACTGTCTTTTAATCTTCTACATAAATATGGGTAAGTCAGACAGCAATCCCATACGGCAACCAGAAAGATCCTTTTTTATCATTTTTGATTTTGGGTATTGTTTCCCAACATTATTATTGTTTTCCCCCCACCCCCTTCTCTCCTTCGCGCTCACACAGGTATCTGTACACAGGTATTTAGCATGTCTGTTTCTTCTATTTGCATCTTCGGTTCTTTGTATATTGTTAATTGCCTGGTGATTCTGTTCAAAATACTGACATCATAAATCATCACACCCAACATCATGTTTAGAGACATAAAAACAGTCTATAACAATAACTGCTATGTAAAATACGCAGACGATACGTATCTTATAACCAGCGGTGAATTGCACAAGCAGAGAATTACAAAAGTAAAAATATATAAACCTGAGCTGAAAAATCAATCTAAATCTTAATACTGCAAAGTCAATGGAAATCATTATTTCAACTTCTAAGAATGTAAGCAAAATTCCTCCAGCCATGAAAAGCATAAAGCGAGTAGAAGAAATAAAAAATCTGGGTGTTACGATCACGAGAAAACTTACTATGACAAAGCATATCGATAACATTCTTACATGAATATCATAAGTCTTCAAAAACTAAAATTATTACGATCACATTAATTGTAAGGATAAACTATATGACATTTACCACCTCCTTATTATCTCAAGAGTAATTTATGCTTCACAAGAATAGTATTATCTCAAGAGTAATTTATGCTTCACAAGCATGGTGGGGTTATACTAGAAATTCTGACTTGGACAGAATAGAACATTTTATGAAGCAAAGGAAGAGATAGAACTATTGTCGACCTAGCACACCAACACTCAAAGAGCTAGCTCTTAACTGAGGCTGACGGGAAGTTATTTAAGGCGGTTCGCACAACAGTCTCCAAGAACGTCGACATAACTTTATGGTGAGTGTCGCACAGATTTTTGACTGCAAAAATTGCAAAACTCGGATGATCATCGATGAACGACATATTTAATAACTTTAGTTAAACCGTTCTCCTCTCAAACTGATTTAAAAAATGTGTTACTTATTGTAATTTAAGGTACTCATTTTCGGATTGTGAAATGTTTAAATAAAGTTTATTTTTATTTGTTTTTGTTTTTTATTCCCTGGGTGATTGTGGAATTTATTAACTCGTATTTTATAGAAAATTAACTAAATATTGTCAATTTACTTACATTGATAGGAAGCGTGGACCACGGTTGGTCTAACTTTAAGGCCTTTATGCCATATGTGTATTCTTCCCCAAGAATACACAATATGGGGATTGCCTCCGTAGCATCGGCTAAAATTTGTCTACTCTGCTGTAGAAAAATAGCAGCCTCCTTCAGGTCGTTGATTGTGAGGATGTTCAAGCATTGACCATTCTCATGATTTGTTGGTGAAGGAGGATTAGAAGGCGGATGCACGTCCAGAATAGTCAGGAGATTGGGGCTAATTCTTTGGCTTGGGCCAAATTCTCGACGTGCTGTCGAAGGTGCAGCAGGAGGTGGAGCAGGAGATGAAGCCGGAAGTGCAACAGGAGGCGCAGGTCTTGCAGGTGCCGCTAACTCTTCTTCTGTAAAAAGCTGAAATATATTATTATAACATTAGAGTTGAATAATATCAGGTCATTCGTGGATCAATTCGCTGATAGACCTTGAGAGTAAGATAAATGCATCATCAAGCACTAAATTTAAAATTTCATTAAGATTGGATAAGTGTATACACCCATTTAATACGGTCAATTATTATAATCCTTTATCATCATGTTAGGATGTGAAATTTTAAATATAAAATTATTTCTGCTTAGGTGCAGAAATACATACATTAGGTATTTGTATACTAAATTAAGATTTTAATTTTCCTATTTTTTTCTCTTTCATATTAGTATTTCCACTCAATATTTTTGGGTCCCATGCCAATTTTAAAAGGGAATGTTGTGAGAGATTCGCTCAAAATATCGCAACATATTGTAGATAATGTAGAGGATTATTATCAGACAGTCCTCCTTTTACATACTAAAGTTGTACTTACAGGAATATCAGGGAGTATCAACAATATTTTGCTAGCTGCGAAACCAGTTACAACCAAGCCTGAAATGTCTGGCATGACTGTTAGTGCTCTGGTGTGGGATGAAGTGCCCACTTGAAATACTCTGATGTTGAAGGAGGAATAGGCCACTCGTATGGCCTCTCGGACCTCATAATCCGAAAAATCTTCATCGACCGTGATATCTTTTCTGGGAGTGCCTATTAAAAAATTATTAGATAATTTAAATATAGATTGGATTTAAACATTTTAGATGATAGGTCATTCTCTAACTATGAAATTATTTCATAATAATTTGTACATAGCTGGCAAAAGCAATAGAACAGCTATACAAGGTAATGAAATAGCCCTTATTATTCTCCATCAAAATAACATCATTGTATCAAGCATATAATTAATCCTTCAGTGTAATTTGTTTAATTTAGTATAACAACAGTATAATTTACTGGTCTTCAATTTGAAATAGACAGTATTGTTTTAATAATACACAAGTCTGCTGAAACTAATATACTTCTAACTTAATATTGTTGCATAGAGATACAATGTTTTACTTAAAGATAAAGTATAGTATTATTACTAGTTTGATTACATAGTTTCATCTTATTCTGTGTGTATGAATTAATTATAAGTAGAACTATATTTGCTTCTTGGTTACTTCTTGGTCTACTTCTTGGTCCCTTCTTGGTTACATTCCAAAGAACTTTCACTGTGGGATTATAATTTATCCACAATGGGTATTGGAGCCTTGAAATCTCACTCAACATATACTTTTGGCTCAGGAGGATAAAATAATGTATTTAATTATCTATTAAATAAGATATGCACTGAAGTTTGATAATTTTTTCTACATATTTCATTTTATGTATTAGGCCATAGGAAGTTATACATATTTTCTATTTATATAATGAATCGCATTTTATAAAATTCGTCAAATTGAAATTTAACATCATTTAAACATCATTTTTTTACCAATTTTATAATAAGTTGAAAAGAACAATTTAGGTTACAGCCTAAATTTATTTAACCAGCCAGATCTCGAAAGAGGCTCTGGTTCACTTTTTTGTACAATTTCATATTGTATTTAAAAAAAAAAAAGTATTATTATTATTATTCGTTAATACAACCGTGTACTTATTGTGTTATGTAAAACTATGTAATCTTTTTAACGAAATACGTTTGATTTATTTCTTATAATGTTATATTATAATAAATATTTCTCCTTCATAATATTTCCTACAAACAACAACGCATATTATAATAGTTCTATTATATATACAAATGAGTTGTATGTATGTATGTCTATATAATATGTCCCATATATGCACCATATCTGCAATTTTGTTATTTCAGCTTGAAAACCTACATAAAAACTTAAAACAAAAAGTGAGGGAACCCTGTCTATGCCACAAACCACTTATTTTTTAATCTTACCAACATTTTTCATTACACACATTGAAGTGTGTAGGTCCCGGA
Organism: Invenusta paracnida; assembly: GCA_036023295.1. Taxonomy (NCBI): domain Eukaryota; kingdom Metazoa; phylum Platyhelminthes; order Proseriata; family Coelogynoporidae; genus Invenusta; species Invenusta paracnida. The sequence continues at coordinate 9,391 of JAYRBW010062286.1, forward strand.
TATTCTGTCCTGGCAGAAGGCGGTCAAATTTATCGAGGAGAAAACATTTGACCTTCTTCATCTTCTTCTCCTGTCTTTTCTTCTTTATCCCTCCTCTTTCCCTATTTCTCCTCCCTCTAGGAACGACCGCCCTCAAAGATTGAAAACTTGACATAAAGTCACCATCAAAATCTTCATCATCAGAATCTATAAAAAACAACATGCGCAATGTTCTATATAAAACTAAATGACAAAAACATTCCATTTGGAATAGTAGCATATATTTAACTGGTATTATACCTGGTAATACTAAGTAGTCCTTTTTTGTTGTGCATTTATGTTATTATTTACTCCAAAATATTCCCCATCAAATAATTCTTCATTTTCATCAATTTCATTGTACAGTTCCAGGTCAAAATCAGGATCAGATATATGCTTTGCAATATTATGTAAAATGATACATGATATGATTACTTTACAAACTTTATCAAGATGTAATCAAATTCCATAATGAAGTATAGGAAAACGTTTCTTTAATTGTCCAAATGCATTTTCTATTATAACCCTTGTTTATGAAGGCGGTTATATCCTTCATCATTATCATTTACAATTTGACCAACTTTAAATGGAGTCATAAGATTTTTTGATAGA
>JAYRBW010062287.1:0-30370 GCA_036023295.1 Invenusta paracnida
TATATATAATACACATAAGTAAACCTTGCTCTTCAAATGCTATAACGTTTGAGAGGTATTTATCTATTATAAAGCTAATTAATGTTATTTGCTCAGATTTATTTGTTCTCATTTCCAATTGAATCTCATAAAAATAATTTATACGTTTATAAAGCAATTGTAAGTACATTCTTTATTTCAAGTAGATTTAAATAATAGTGTACCAATAATCGAAGAGTATTGGTATTTCTTAAGGCATATATTATTTTTCTACTTTATTACATTTGAGTAGTATTACAATTAATATTAGTTTTTTGAAAAACTATATTAAACATGTATTATTGTCCTAAGCTCGAGACATCAAGTAGTAATTGGATTTTAGTTTTCTAAGGCAGTGAAGAATACTCACAAATGTTCTCATGAATTTATTCTTCGGTACAAACTTACCCTAAAGCAGCAATTCTGTGACATGACTTGATCGACGTCTCTAAAGTAAAGGCTTCTGACATTCCCGAAAAATCAACATCACACCTTTTTCTTTTATACCCCTCAATATTTTTACAGATAACTAATTGCAGATGACTATGTAATACGCTCGTTTACAATATAAATATGAAAAATAGATCTAGTTATTTTCTTCTTTTTTTAAATTAAAAATGGATATGTAGGTTTCATTTCGAGATTCAGACAATATTTACTTATCGATAGATAAATGATATATCTATACATGATTAAATGAAAATATTTAGATAATGTACAACATTATTTACCAGATTTTTTGTACAAATAATATCACGAAATCTAAATCTAAATCTAGGTAGGTATACATTCATGTTGTTTCGTATCGACTGTAAAAATACGTTGCTGTTTTGCTAGATAAAATATTTGTTATATTAGTTCTCTCAGCAAAAAATGTGCATAGGTAATGAATGTCATATTTTCACACATGGGACATTTTTTTCACACATGGCCATGTATTATTTGATTTTTTCTTTACATGAAATAGCATTTCTGTGTTTTTTTATTGGCTTTATAATAAGACAGTAATAACTGTTTCCCATAGTATATTGCTTCTATAGGCTATTCAATGAGTTAGGGAGTGGGGGGGTGGCAGCGAAGCTAGCTTGGTTTATGCCATACTTGATAAAATTAAGTATAACTTATTACAAATTACTTAATACAAATAACCGAAGTTGCTTGTATTTTTATCAAAACCTCAGGTGACTTTGATATGAAATTTATAGTCTCGCAAAGAAACATGAATACTTGATCCATCTTTGGTCATTGAGGATCTCATCCATAATTAATCTGAAGAGTCTGACTAATGCAGCTTGAAGTGCCAAAAATGACAGCTCACATGGTACACTTTATTGGAATGGTTAAAAATAAATATGGCATAACGAGAAAAAAGTAGGCTTGATGTGCCAGTTATAATAATTATTTTTTATGATGACTCCAATGTTAAAGTTTATGAGTTATTCGTAAAAGATGAACATCTGTTCTTCAAGAACATTCATTGGGAACCCTTTATGGCTGTTATGTGCAGTGACTACTAAATTAATAACTATACATGTTGAATGTTTGCATATTCATTATTTAGAAATAATCCACTTTCAGTTATATAGATTTTTAAACAATTTTTCTTTTCTACGTTTATTCTCTCTTTTGCAAACTGTCCTCTACTTTTCAAATTCAAAGTTCGTAATTTCATTTGGGTTTGCAGAGTTTGTGCCTAAGTAATACTTTATTAGTCAATATTAGAAAATGCTGGTGCTTATATTGTAAGGGAATAACAAATAATAGGCGTTTAATATATATTGGGGTATACCTACCAAATAATAGTTTACTAAAACTAAAAGATCAGTTTAGACGATCTTGAATATAAATATTTGCATTAGAATATATAATCGAACATAGGTATTTTCTCTTTCAATTTTAATAACACATAAATTTAGATATTTATACAGCATATTATTTCGTGATCACAATTTTTACTTGCGCTTTTAAAGTCTATAAAATTGTATTAACATGTACTTTCGTAACCGGTGTTATTATGTGATCACTATTTAGCATAATACATTTTCTATTGTAAAGTAATAGATTTAGCTTCCAATCAATGTAAAAATATAACCAAAACAGCTCTTATTTTTGTGAAATATTTATTATTCAAACACTTGAAAATATCTCTAATTGGAGCTACAAATCATGAATAGTATCTTATTTTTAGAAGTAAAGTCGTTTGATATAATGGGATTTCCTGCTTGTGTGGTGAAGTAGCTAAGTCAGTACCTATTTGTTTGGCGCTTCTAATTTATATGTCTATGTCTTTCTCACTCCATAACAACTACAGCTCTGGGTGTTTGGGTTCGTTCTCGAAAGAGTCGTGTCGTTATCTGGAACAATTTAGACCGTTGGGGTCACTGTCAGCCCCAAGCTCGGCATTATGATCGAGCCGCTGAGGTTGGAGATAAGGTCGTTTTGGAGCAGAGGTGATCATATAATTTCAAAACTGTTGACGGGATAAAACCAGTCATTCTAACCGAATCTTTTGTTTATGCTGGAAAAATCACCTGACTCAATAAAAAAACATTGTTATTGAAATAGCTAGTTTGATATTATACAATGTTTGATACTACACAAAATCTATTATATAAATATATTATATCAGGATGTCTCAGATTTAAAATGCAAATTAGTGATATTTTATTTTTATACATTACGCTATATTTTGTCAGTGTGATTTTTTTACTCGTTTGTTTTATTTGCATAAATCGGTACTATTGTTTTTTCATCGAAAGTCACACGTATTTCTATAAAGATGATATTTTAGTTATTCGTTCGCAATAATATTAATTTGTAATATTATATACTTAATTTAATAAAGTAATGTTATAGTCTAAATTAAAAACGAGAAATTATCTCACATTTATAATAATAGAGTATTTATTTTATTCAAAATCGGATATCCTAAAACGAATACAGTAAATACCGAGTTTATTATTCGAGAAATACACTGGTAAATGGATAATTCTCTATGGATATCATTTTGAGAAGAGAATGTTCAGCTGGCACATTAAAGAAAATTACTTTTTCGCGATTTTGCTTGTTAAATTGAGAGCAATTGCTATTAGTGTCTAGTTATTCAGTTTGAGTTAGGATGTCTTGGATTTGTATCACATAAGAAGTTCTTTCAGAAGGCGTATTATAAATAAACGTACTTCGAAAATATTGGAGGGAAGTGTTTGGATCTGGAGGAAGTTCCAGGTAACTCTAACGCAATATTTTATAGCTGTTGCGTATCAACTATTTAGAAAGAATACTGAGCATAATTGGTGGAAATCCTTATGAAGTGCTGCGCTCAGTTAATGATCTGGAGTTGACAGTCTTCTTTCACGTTTCGTTATGTTTAGGCTGATATCAAATACAGGTAAGGTTTCCACCGGTAATATTTCTTAAATGATTTCGCCAGTTAGAAATTATTTTTACCTGCATATTTATTTTATTCTCAATAAATTTGGACACAACCAACATATTTAAATACTCGAAATATACATTAAAATTATTACGTGTATATGAATATATATCAGCAAAATAATAATCATATAAAATGTTAATTATGTAAAAGGTTGCCATTACTTTTACATACAAAATAAATTTTACAATGAAGTAGCATATAATATAGATACATACATATAACTACTTAACACCCATTATCACATCATGGTCGCAGTGTTAAATACATTTTCAAATCGAAATATATATAGCATGCTACATTTTCAGTTTGAAATAGAAGGTTATAAAATAAAGAATTACTTATAACCATAAAATATAAATCTGTATATTTTTAGAGAAACCACTTTTCCAAGAAAATCGTCGAAGTTTTGAATTTTTAGTAAAACTTATATAGTACTCACCAAATTAAATGTTTATCAACTCCAGTTGTATGTGAATCTAATTGGTTATCGTTTAACTTTTTATTAACGACGCTAATTTTCTAAAATACAGTTATGCTTTCACATATATAATCTAATTACCTCATTTACGAAAGATGTCAGCATTTATAGCTTTATAGGTTAAATATAACATGTGAAGAGCATGAAAAATGAAAAAAATATTAAAATTTGATTTTGCTTTTTGTTAATAATTCATAACGATGCCTTTCTTTCCTGTATGTAAAAGTCATTGAAATACATAATATACATTAGTGAGTAAAAGTGGCCGCCCCACTCGCAGCCCCTATTATTATTCCCATTGAAATATGCCTAAACCTTCACTTTGTAGAACAGATGTTACAAATGAAGTATTAATAAATTATAAATGTCAGAATACTTCAAACTATATAATATCGAAAACTGTATTTAAAAATATCTATTCACTTTTTTCACGATGGTAATATAAATTTTAGTATTTAAGCAACTCATTGTATTGATTTTCGAGTTTGCAGCGTTTCAGTGATTTGTTTCTGCGTTTGTTTTGATTATTTATCTAATTGTATTTGATTTACCTACTAATTGCTCTATCATATTTTCTGTTTGTGTATCAGGGTCATAGATATTTATTTAACTATATATAATAAATATAATATATATAATAATAAAAGATTAGTATATAGTATATACTCTATATTATATTGATTAATTTCTATGATCAGGGTGATATGCATCTTACTAAACTATGGCATGCTAAAGTTCAATATCAATTAATATAGTTACGATGGAAATTTCTAAAACGTCCGATACAGTGGGGAAGGACAATAATTTTGCGCTTTAGTATATTTCTACATCTCTATTTACTAGCGTGGTAGCACCAAACCTATAAAACTCATAAAAAAATGTACATATTGCATTTTTAATTTTAATTAAAAAAAGTGATCTATCCACAAATATCTTTATACATAAATGAAATTAAAAACAACTGAATTTACAAATACACAAATGATTATTATATATAATTTTTTTAAATATTTACATAATTGTTGTTTCAGAAACTCAAATTAGAAATTATAAAATTGTATACACATAATATATTATTCTAAAATATCTTTACAATTTTATAAATATTTACATAGCTTTGGCGCATATAAAAGCAGTTAGATTTAGAACTCATTTTCTCTTTTTATCGTTAATTAAAACAACGACAAATAATTGTTTACTGTAGAGAAAATATCTAGTTCGGGCGAAACGAAGACACTATGGCGAATAATGTTAAATGATAAAGTAATTAAGCAGACAATTCATACCTCATTTACATATATTTAGAAATATTTATTTAATTTTATTCTGGTATAAAATTGAAACATATAACTTATTTTGGTTTGTAGATATATATAATACATAAAGCGAAATATTCGTTTATGGTAGATAGCAAATTCAAATTTTTGATGCATTTAAACACACGCGTGTCATATCTTGCCTTTTATATATTATTCTTGTTGTTAATTTTTAGACAATGAACTCCATTTTCTAAAAGTACAATGCTTATCGAAGTTACATTGTCAAACCTTGTTTGATTATTAAATAATTATATTTGTATAATATTACCCCCTTCCAGCTTCCATTATCAGAATTTCTCCACTCTTGGTAAGCGTGGCACTGAACCAGATATACCAGCGCGCAAACCAAACACTCCACGCGTATTTTGCTCACTGAAAACAGGGTGTCAGTGGTCCGATGAATGGGACTCAAGTCACCTACGCATTCGTCATCAGGTTTATCAATCCTGATTGAAAGAGTCCGATGACTGATCAATTTTTTTTCATCTCTGAAGTAAATGAATTAGAAATATTTGGAAAAGGACAATTACGAATGAAATTAAACCTTTTGTTATGTTGTAAGTTTTTTGCGGTGACGAATTAAAACACAATTGGATATTGTGTTGCATTTAGTACAATAGGTAGGTATAAATAATTGGCATATATATAACTTGAAACTCTGTTATACGTATAATAAAAAAATTGATGAATATATATATCATCTTTCAAGGTTAAGACCTAAATAGGTGTTAGACGTTTTCTTAGACGTTTTGTACGGTATTTCCACAGTAAAAATACGGAAAAGCATTAAAAGATTATAGCCTATACATATACAGAAAAATTAAATCTCATATTGCATAAAATAGAAAATAGATTTGATCGAATAATTTATAGATATATGTAGATTACAACCATATATCTGTTTTGTGTAATCTGAATTGTCTTTCCTGTATGTAAATTAAAATCGGTTTATGTTTTGCAGTTTTTTGTTATTGACGAAGATTATATGAAACGTCTAATTACATCTCGTTAGTTTATTGTTTTATCTATTTACATACCTGTTGTCTCGCAATCATCGTATGAACATTCCATTATTATTCATGTTTAGTTATTCATTACTTTATTTATGAAAAATATTGTAAAACTCTTTTATATAATATATTTCACTGTATTGCATATGTAGAATTTTTATTTATTCTTGAAAAAGTACATTTTAATATACATATTAATTTTGGAAATTCTCTTGATTATTTTGTTTTTGATTATAATTATTATTTTGATTATTATCAAGTATATACAATTTAGAAGTACAGTATGTTTATACACACACCTATACAGGTATATATGTGGTGAAGAAAGAAAGTCCACAATTAGAAAATAAGATTTATTTGATTGAAAATGTGATGTTTTGGTCCCAATAAAAAACTATTAGCAAGTAAAGTAAATAACATTTCCAAAAACAGATAGATGTACATATATGAGTATGATACAGAAAATATGAATTATGTAAGAAATAGCCGATAAACAAAGCGTTAATTAAACGATGACCAGCAGAAGGAAATACATGCACTATTATTATTAATATGAATTTTATAGGCGCGGCTTGCGCAATTGGTTCAAACTATAATAATGTCTTAAGCCCCACTTATACGAGCTTCTTTGATGCCTGCATGTTTGTAATCATAGAGTAATATAATACCCTAGTATTCTGTTAGAGTATTATTACTCTATGTTTGTAATGTCTTTGGTCAACAATGGTTACTGGCATAATGAGTGAACACAAAATAATAACTCGTTGAAATTTGCTATTACCTGCCTACCTCGTAACCAAAACAATATTATAGATTGTTGAATACCCAGTGACATATTGTAATCAAATATACTTGATTGTATGTAGCTAATACAAGGAACTGTCATGAAATATGCTAAGTAAAATTACTAATGAAGAAAGACCCTAACCTTTGAAGTATAGACGAATAAATTGTTGGCCGAACAAAAACAAAACACCTTGATATGGTGAATTCTACCGTATATATTTATAAGTGAATTGAAAAACATCACGTTTGCTATAATACGAGTCAAACTTTTGATGAATTAGCCGTCGTGCATACAATTCTATAATTTAATCGATATTCTTATAGCTAGACTTTTCTTTTAGAACATTCTGTTAATAAGTATACATATTGAGAAAGCTTTATGAATGTTTTGTAAATATCATATATTGTATATCTAAGTTAAGGGAATGAAATGCTTTACAGGTTCGCTCAGTATTATTAGTATAAAACACGACATGCTATATAATACATGACATATGTTATTAACAAATACTTAATTCGAAAGGTATTTTTTTAATGCTGGAGCTTGGAGTTGGTCTCCAACGCTGAATTTGAAGCACCCTTTTACATTTCCCCGGAGTGCTAAGTCTAAAAACTAATTGTTGGATGAACTTCATTGTGGAAGAAGATGTGTATTTATAATTAAAAATAGAAAAACACACTTAACGCATTCTCGAGTTCCAGGTTCATAACATGCGTCCCTTTCCATGCCAATCGTGAATAGTTCAAAGTTTTCTGGAGAAAAAATAAGGGAGAAAATGAACTAAAAGCAGTAACTACACAATTAATAGACATGATTCATTTTTTGACTTTGAATCCTATAAACAGAAGATATCTATCAATTGAAATTTTAGAACTATTGAACTATTATACTAATTGTAAAAATAAGCTATGACTAGTAAAACACAGTTTATATATATATAGATAAACCGACTTTTAGAAGCCCATATTTATAAATCTGAACAGTTTATATCTTATTGTATTGAAAATCATTTGTTGTTTTAAATCACTTACTGTTTTTAATTCGCTAACTTACAAGACTTAAACCATCGAGTATATCGATAGATAGAGTTTCAGCTCTAATCACATTAATTTCAATGATTCTACTATTTCGATACCAAAGAAAGTTTTTAAGCCATTAACATGTAATATGCATTAAACAGTATACTTAATAAAACGATCTTAGGTATAAATGTAATATATCGTAATTGTCAGACAACATATAAGGTACTTTCTAATAATTCGAAAGTAGCCATAACTCTGAAAATTAATTTGTACCTAATTATTAATACCTAATTCATATCAATTGTATTGAAATAAAATGGTTTTCTATCTATAAACGTTACGTGATGCATATGAAATGAATAAGAGTTGAACCTCTGTATATTACTACTATGGGATATAAACAAAGTAAATACTTACCACAGCGATAAATTGCTGGTGATGCAGTAGCATCTCCTTCTAGAGTATTGACTCCTCGTTGAAATAGAGGCTTAAGCCAGCCAGAAACTTCGCCTTGGGGCAGGAGTACTCATTGGCTAATTGAAGTAGGGACTTCGATCTATATGAACAAAAATAAATTGACATCATATTATTAAATTCAGTTTCAAACAAAATAAAAAATAACCGCAAATGTGTTAGCTGCTTTCATGAAATATTACTGTTAATTAAAAACGTTTAAATATAATCAATATTTTATCGAAGTGTTTCACAATAGTTATCTATTTAGGATGTTAAGTTTATGAATAAACGTGTTTTATATCACTTGATTAAAACATATTCTTCCTTGAATATAATATATTAAAGCTTAATATTTATCAGACTCACGTTTCAGAAGAAAAATGCTAGACAATTGGCTAAAAGTAAAAAAAACAGACTTTTTTGTTTAAATGGATGTTACTTGACAACCAATAATCTGATCAAGCACATATTTGAACACAATGTGCCTCTCATTACGCAATTATAAAAATGGTAGCGGCTTCTTGGTTGGAGTGAAACATTTATTTAAATAACAAAAAATGCGAAATATATGCCGATATACAGTGTTTCACAAAAGTGAATATATGAAATTTACCTTCAGATATTTTAACAATATTTTGCTAAAATGTATGGAAATATTTGTGCAAATTATCTTTATAAAATATGTCTTTATTCATTTATTATTATTCCGACAAAAAAAGTTATATTATCAATAATCAAACCAGATCTTAATAGAATATGAAGCTTATCGATATAACATAGGAACAAATTAACTGATTAATGCTATAGTGTTATTATGTGGTCACACTATTTTTGAATTATAATAATTGTATACAGATGCGTTTATTACTATCCTACAATACAGTAGTAGATTCTTGTAAAATATATACTTTAGTATATATTGATGTTATATAGATATGCGTTCACATGATATTATGCTATTAATTCTTTCTCTGTCTATGTCTATGTATGTAATATAAATTAATTAATCATTGTTCACCAATACACACGCTGATCTGTCACCATCTTGGTTCTACCTTATACTGACTTACAAATGGAAAGTTAATTGTAAGATTAAATAACTATAATACATAACACTTATATTGGCGGATTATGTAAAAATAGCTTGTTCACATAAAATATACAAGATTTAAACTAATACCTACACTTACTGGCATAAGTCAGAGACCACTATAATAAGACTTAGGTTATTTATAGGTATATATGTACCTACCTCGATACACAAGATGAATCCCGGCTGCCTTGTAATGACCAATAACTTGTCACAGATGAATGTAATTATCCACTTCGGAACTATGGGGTCCACAAATTTATCAACAGTGGATAGTTTGTTGACAATGACAGGCGGAAGGGTCACGTCCATGTTCTTGGCACATTGTGAGTTGACAGGAGGCATCTGAAGTAGTAAAGTATATATTATACAAAGTAGATTCCGCAATATACGAGTATAGTAAATATGCCAAAAATAGTAACTATTTCAATCAATTAAAATTTAAACAAATATTAAATGGGTTTGTCCTTTAAAAACGAAAGCTCTGTAAAATAATAATGGTTTTATGACAATAAAGTCGATTCTAAACCTTAATTTATCTTTTAATGTAATGAACGATGAGTATAAAATATAAAAGATTTATTTAATGGTAGCTGTTAAAAAACACTTAGTCCTGTGACATTATACATATAATATCTATTTTACATAAATGAACGCATGAACTAACAACCAATTTTAGTATGCTTAGACAAAGAAGATGGCCAGAAAATAATAATGTATAACAACTTACTGCAGTTTCCGGAAAAGAAGGCTACATCTGTAACTGATTCAGGTTAGAGTTAAAAACTGCAAACATTTATATTTTAAGATAAACAGAGAAAATATTGCTCACTTAATAAAAATTAAATCAATAAACTTACATAGGTACAGAAAAAGTGTCATAACCCATGTTCAATTGGTTAAGTAAACTTGGCCATATTAAAACAAACTCACCTATTTTTGACAAAAATGATGTCTTGCCTCAACTAGAAATTGTCGACAAAATATAATTTCCATAAAACTAGTTGACAAATCCCCAAACGCAAAATAGGAATGTAATACTATAAAACACTAATGTCATATACTGATCACAATTAAAATGGTGTTCTGAAACATAAAATATAATATTAACATTAGTATTGGAGTCTTTAAGTAAATATATAAAAATACAACAATACAACAATACACATAAACATTAAAGTATGTGTTGATTATAAAAACCCAGTTCGAAAACTATTCAAAAATAATAATATATATATACATAAGGAAATCGCTTCTTTAGTTATAATGTTCTATCGCGCTAACATTTATAACAGTTTGATCAGTTTATGACAGACATAATATATTAATTAGAGTAGGTGAAACAGATTAGAAAACGCGAAAATAGCATTGCAAACTTGAATGCATGGACACATTTATAACTGATTTTTATGGAAGACTTTATATGAAAGCCAAGATAAAGTGATCTCAAAAATAAATAAATAAAAATTAAATTGGGTTCGAACTTTTACAATTGATATTATAAATTTCATGGAAATACTACGTTATAGCACGCTAAAAACTATTAAAAATGAAGAGAAAACAATTTCTGACTTATAAATTTAGATATATTTCAACAAATCACATCACAAACTTACCATTGTTGTATGTAATAATAACATACATAGATTATTCTGTTAAAAGTAGGAAATAAAGTTGAAGTAAATGAAAAGTATAAGCCATATAAAAGTTACCAGATGAACATCGGTGTGGAAGCAATATATCAACATTGTAGTCTATGTACAGAAAAATTCTTTATATTACTGTCATCATTTTTTTTAAATATGCGTATAACGTACAAGTCTACATGACATAAGGGTATTAATTTAGATAAAGACTGCGAAACATGAATAGAGAATATTTGATTCGCTACAATATAATTTCATTTATCTTTTCTGTTTATTTTTCATATTACCAGAACATTTGTATTAAACACATTTTGTTTTCATGAGTCTTTTATTTGCACTTAAATGCACGAAAAAATGTACGGAAACTGAATAAATTGTATTATTTTTACGTTATATCATATAATACCTTTATTATATAGTTGTTAATTGATCTAGCAGTTAACTGTTTTTTATATGATATTTTTTCTTGTACAGCTTATATATCAGTTTTTATTTTTATTACTTTAACTTTATAAATATATAACTGAATTTTAAAGTAGCACACAGCTGTTTTCTGAACATACAACATTCATGCAAAGTCACTTTAAGAAAAATACTTATCAACCATAAAAATTTTAAATTATTGAATTCTAATTAACTATAATCTATTACAATCCACAAACAATATTAGCTCTGTTCAACATAAGTTTTTGTTTTATAATTATATATATTTCCTAGGATTTCAAATTATAGTAGTTAAACCTGAAAGTCTCTTTAAGATGCCTAAAAACACCAGGGTGCCACAGGTACTTGGATTTCATGTATATAGATACTCAAATTTTGATGAATGTACTTAAATATACTACAATTTTTGTTATTATTGTTATTTATAATAATAAATATTTATTATTTATTTCCATGTCCACAGCTGGTAAGACATTAAACTGTCAGTTTGCAGAAAATATAGAGTTATTGTGTTTTTTCGTTTTTTAATTATGTAGTCTTCATTGTTTATTATTATATTTTTCAATGTCACAAACTGATTAATATTACGTGATGCCACAAGCTGCTATTTTTCAGAACAATTTTTCAGATTTTTTGGTGATTTTGAATTTTCAGTAATTTTTTAAAGACATGAACATTTTAATAGGTGTTTTTGTAGGCTACTGTCCTACTTAAACAAAACATAACAATGGTCCGATTCTTCAATGGTTCTAAGTAAACCACGTGCATAGATTGGTCATGAATGTTTTTAAGACAACCATTATAATATGTATTTGAGAATTAATTGCGGCGACATATCATACATTTACTTAGTTCAATTCTCTTCACTACCCCGAAGTGTGAAATAGACACAATTTAGATAATAGAGTACATACGTGTAAAATAATTTCTTCAAACTATCACTCACAAAAATCATTTTTCCTGTTTATCCTCATCATATTTTGACATCATTTCAGATATTCTTAATGTGGCTGAGAGCCCTTACTTTACAGAAATATCAATATATACATCTCGCTATTATAGAAAATAATATACATATCTTTGAAACGTTATAATAATAATACTAATAATTTATGCAGTGCTATGACAAGTCATGTACAGTATAAAATAGTTCAATTCATATAAATAGTACATAGTATGAGATTTTAGTATCCAGTATATAGCATATACTCCCATTTTTAATCCAATAATTTAAATCAGAGAAACGATTGTGTGGGTGCCTTTCTCCGGTTTTGTTTTACCTCGTGAGCAAAATAGGAGAGTTGTTACTTTAATTCTTTCTGCGATAGCGATCCTATTATTTCAAGATGCTGCCATGATATTCCATAAATGCTGCATACATCAATCAGTCATCAAAAAGTTTTACGGTCCATTGCTCGATTAATTGAATTCTTCAGGACTATAGACTTGTTCTTATCAACGATTTCATGAATTTTAGAGGATTGAAAAATCGACCATTTTCATCATGCAACTTTCGTTATTCTCTTCAGAAATTTGAAATTTTTTGAATTTTCTGCTCATTTAAATTTATTGTACGACTGATTATATTATTTGGAAATTTAAAAATTAATAAACCGCTGTAAGCCATGAATCAATAAATTAATAAATGTCAAAGCTTGATTGATAAAATAATATTGATTTTAAAATAATTCTCACTATGTGTTTTAAGAAGTTATATTCAATTAATTTAACAAGGAGAGATATATATAAATCCCGAAAGCTTTAGCTATACAAATATGTAGATAATTAGGAGAGTCTATATGTTAGGTCTTAAGCGAAAAGTTTTAGCTTTATCTTAGTTGTCTTTAAATAGAGTCAAAACTCTTTACAAATTTAAAACTATTGTAAGATGGTATATTAAAACTTTCTTATGTGGTATTAAAACTTAGTTTTTTTATGACGATCATGATAACAAAAATAATGTATTATTCATTTTTATTTGCAGTAGCACAGTAAGATAGTTGCAATCACGGGTAGAGTATAAATATTTATTTTTATTTAACAAAACATTGACGTTTCAAAAAAAGCCAAGAAACAAGCTCCTCAAAAGCAAAAAGTTAAAACAATATTGATGATATGAAGTAATTTATATAAAAAGGGGGCCAAGATTTAATTGTTACAATGCTTTCTGTTAAAAATATATATACGGATCAATAAGGAACATAGCATATCTAACTTGAAAAATTCAGAAAAAATATGAGTACAGAAATGTAGGAAAAATGTATGGAAATTGAATAAATTGTATTATCTTTTCAATATTTATAATATATATTAATTAGCTTATTATATAATAACTAACTATATATTCATGTAAGTTTAATTTCTTCTGAAAAAATGTTCTATGCCAAGAATTATTTCAGAATTTTTGTTGTCATATTTTTATTTTCCAGTTTAGATATTAATATAAGCTATATATCTTACATGAATATATAGATCTATATTTAAATATAGGTATATTAGCCGGGCTACTTATTGATCTACACATGTTTATGCACATTTAACAGCAAGCACTGTAATTAAAGCTTGGCGTCCTTTTAATATCAATTTTTTATTTATCCGATCTCTATGTTTTCGGCCTTTAGAATTTAATGAACTATATATCAGTCTATAAATCATACATTATCTCGGCACAACTCGCAAAAAAACAACTCATAAACTTTACAGTTGTTATATATTTTTTAAATATGCACAATTCGTAACAAAAAAAGAATAACTCTTAAAACTGTTTGCACTTCTCGTAACAAAAAACGAATAATTCGAAAAACTTATCGAGAAAGGGGTTCATAAGTCATAAAACTTATTTTTCTCATCTCATAAAATTACCTTAGGGCGGTAGGGGCACAAGTGAACATTTTCAAGTGTCCTCTATCATTAACTTATTCTCCCCTTTACATCAAATACATACATTTGTCTAATAAAGAAATATAAACGCATATTTATGATCCCTCAAATTTTTAATTATACAATATCATACAAACTAATTACACATATGAAAGTCTTTGATATAATATGATGAATGGGACAAGTATGAAAATTTTTGTAAAAGTTCTTGTAAACAGAAATGTCCCGGTATATCTTTTCGCGAGTCACACTTAAGTCCTTATAAACACGGAAAAAGAAATGCATACATTTATTAATACATATATATTACATATATTACATAACAGTCAAATTGGGAGAATTGTTATTTCATCACTCTAATGTTCCAAACACTAGCAGCTCAATATGTATCATATAAGCGATGAACCATAATGGGCGTGTTCCGATCATTATAGGGTATAGCTAGAGGGAAAAGATAAGTTTAAAAATGATTTTACATATTTTTATTTTATTTTAGTTTATGTTTTGTAATATACTTACTATAGTAAATTTATATTTAACAAAGTATGTTACAAGTTATATATATTACTTACTCTTTATTAACTCAATTACTAATAATTTTTTTAATTACTCTTTGAATTTCATATTGCGATTTCAATTTGCTTTAATAATTTATTTCAATTAATATAGCACATCACTTTAATTATGTGGAAGCTATATTAATAATTTTTTGCCCATATATTTATTTTAGTTTGATTTTGTAATTGAAGTATCAAATAATACATTTTTATATGGAATAAATATTTCAAAAATAGGTAACAAACACAACATTATATTATAACCATTCAATATGTAAAAATAGCTATTTGTAATATCAATAAACACAATTTCATTCATTTAGTAATAACACGTTAGTAATAATATTAGATACATTTATATACTTAAGACTGGGTAGGAGCAATACTAGAAATTTGTATTAAGTTAACACAATCTTCACGAATATATACTTTAGAAGAGTTTAGAGTTACACCCATTTATCTCAGACTTTAAATAGAACAACTGTGACGCACCAATTTAAGTGAGAAGGTGTTATAAGAAAATAAAAAATAAGAATGTCTTGTTAGTAAAAGCTATGCAATTTGTATTTTGAAACAAAGGAGAGAATCATAAGGAGATGGACTTATACATCTGTAAATAATATATAATAACGTACGTGGATTATGAAGTACCTATACGACGAAAATTTATTATAATGTATATGTATAATTTTAAACGATTACTAGGGCTATTATTTTATTTTTAAGGTTGATTTAATTCGTGAATTATTGATATTAATTAGCTGCATTATAGTAATTCTTTTATTGAGGTCAAGAAAATTATTGCTGGTGTCTAGACTCAAAAAGTTACAAGTTATACTAGAAGAACAACTGCACGAAAGGTGGGAACCTGTTTTGTATTATCAATAGATTTTCTAGTCTAGACACTGTCAATAAATTCGTGACCATAAATGAACCATTGTATATTAAATATACCAACCCATTCTTAATTACTTTATTTTATATCTTTATTGCTTTATTTTGGTATTAAGTCAAAGATTTTTTATTTTTAGATATAATTGATTAATACATTTTTAACAATATATAATGAATGTATGATAAATTTATTTCAAACTTTTAAAATTGTTTGGATAATGTTATGTTGTATTAATAGACATCTAAAGGTATAATCGTTTGATTATTTTTCATTCTAAGAAACTAATTATGCATTCATTTTATATAATTTAATAGAAGATTATTATATATATTTTATTTCTATATTTTTTTCTTAACCTTTAAATGTTTAATTACTCATCTAAACCGAAAAATTTAATTCTTCAACCTTTTATATTATACACTCAAAATTAATTTTTAATTGGAAAATCATTTACCAAATTAATCAAAACATTAACAAAATAATAACTCAAAGTTACTCAAAATCTTTTAATCTGTTCTATTTATGAGTTACATAAATATAAGTGAAGGTAATATAAATGGAGTAGAGATTAAATGAAAGAAAATATACCCATTTGCAAATGCTTCGCAAAGTCCTAATATTTCGACTAACTTGCATGTTTATATATTTTTATTAAATTAATAGGAAAATTTACTAATTTCAACTAATCAAAACTTTTGTTTATAAAAACACTTGGTTAGCAGAATTTCAATATTTAAGAGTAAAATAAATTTCTTCATTAAAATTATAGTTTGAAACTTTTTTAACAAACATTATTTGTTTATAGTTAATGGATTATTAGTTAATGGACCTTTGTTTTAACATATGAAATTCGCTCACTGAGGAATTTTGAATTTGTAAACGGTTTTCTAAGGAGTAACTGTGTTAGATATATAGGAAATATACCACTAGTGCAACATGCTTTGATAAGTTTGCGTGTCATATATTTGAAGTAGAATATTCTAAGGACTGTATATATCATATCTAGATTATGTATATATAATATTAGATATTATTAAATATTAATATAACTCGCTAAAACATATTAAATAAATTATTTTATGAACATTTTTAAAACTAATTTATTTATTTTTCATTCATTTTAGGTCCCCGCACAAATAGTTTTGCAGAAGCCTGGGTTGGGACACTTCGTCACAAATTCTACTCCAAATTGTCCCATTTTATGTATAGGAGTATCAGCAACACATCCACAATGCTGAACAAATTCGTATAGATCAGATGCGTACAGGCTTTAGATGTTCGACTCGACGCTGACAAGCATTAGCTCAGACAAACCTTGCATAACCTCGATCATATCGCCGCTGCCGCTGCCAATAGAAACCCGGGAGATGTTCTACTATAGAAGCATCGGACCCTCATGCCGTATATTTAGGGCTATCTTATTGGGTTCCCTGTGAATCTTTAAAATCAATTTGTATATTGCTTGTCTCCAAAGGCTCCGATAATTCATTTTTGCGTTGTTTAGCTTTTATTTTCGACCGTTACCTAAATGTTTAGCTTTTGAATATTATTTTGTTTTATTTATTTGTTTGTATCACTCTCCTTTCAACGAAAATAAATACTCCACTAGTCTTCAACTTTTTAATCATTGTAATTTGGTTTTCAATTAAACATTTATTGAGTATTTAATTTGGTTAAAAATTCTCTCAACATTGTCCATATTCAATATCTATAAAACATATTAATGACATATTTTTCAAAAATACTAATAATAAAATTGAAAATTTTAATGTTTTCTATTAAAATGCAGATTTTTAACTTCAAAAACTGATTACAAAATCAGTTTCATTTAACATTTAAATATGAATACATTGTCTATTACTGCGCGGTTAAAAACGTAACAAAATATGTTTTAAAGTTCATATAATGCCATTGCAGTTAAATATACATTATCTTGAAAATAGATTAGTTCATTGCAGGTGTATTTTCAAGTAAGTACAACATATTATATTTACATATAGCTTATAAATGCTATAAATGCTTACAAAAAGCTTTTGGTACTGCTTTAAATTATAGTCAGTTAACTGTTTATATACTTGTTAAACAATAAATCACTGGAGAATATATAATATTATATGTTTCTATCTATATGTATATTATAATAAATAATGTAAGCGTTAAAAACAAAAAATATTCATTAAATTTATTACTTATTATTATGAGTCATTTTATAAGTTCTTTAATAAACTAAATTCAACATATTGCAAATGTCAATCAATAAAACTATAATTTATATCAAAACACTTTCTGCGAATATTTTTTCTTGTAACTATAATGTAGAAATAAAAATGATTCTGAAAAAGATATCAGTCGAAATGGACAACATTTTACAACTTAACAGTATATACGGAGATACATAGTCAATATACGCAGTATCAGTATTTTAGTGTTTTTTATAGGCTTCTGTCATTTAGAAGACTTAAGTTTGTCACAACGGTATATATTATATTAAACAGAAGTATATAATATGTAGATTTACCAGTGCAAATAAATTGCTTAAAAGGTTGTAATTAAAATTACATACAATTAAAAGAAATAATTTATAACTTAATTGATTATAACATAACTGTTTCTGTTTAGCATTTTCTTATAATTTATATTCAAGAAGTAAAAGGGGGGGCCAGGATTCCAAAGAAATGTCAATAATTGAATTAGGTGTGGACCTGTCAAAATTAGGCTATCAAAACTGCCCCATTCATCATATTATATCAAAGATGTTCAAATATGTTTATTGCATTCGAATGATAACTTATTAATAAAAATTTGGGGAATCAGAAATATGTGTTTATACTTTCTTTATTAGACTAATATGTATTTGAGGTGGGTGATAAGGGAGAGTGGGTTGATGACACTTGATGATTTTCACTTGTGCCCCTGTCCTAAGGTCATTTCACGAGATGTGCAAAATAAGTTTTACGACTTGTACCCCCTTCTCAATAATTTTTCGAATTGTTCTTTTTTTCTTACAAAAAGTGCAAAAACTTAATTTTGTGAAAATAAATTGAAATTAAAAATAGTTTAAACAGTAAATTTTTTATCTTCTTACTATAGTGACGTACTAGATGTAATGTGTACCGCATTGACAATTATTTTAGTCTTCACATACAACGAAGAATTATTTAATATCTGTTTCAAATTTTTTTTAAATACGGTATATAATATATTAACAGTGAATGTTTGACATGAAGTACCTATTATTTTATATAAACTAGCTATAATAGTGATAAATATGTAAATAAATTTTGTTCTATACATAGAACGTACATATATGAAACTTTCTGTGATTAGAAAACAGGCTGGAAATTTAAGCAATTACAATTAATTGTATTTATTGGCGCCATATAGGCAATTATTTCATAATACAAGTAATCTCAGCTTAGCTAAGTGCACAATCTAGTTAGTGGATATATTTAAACATAAATATCTACACATCAAGAGAAGAACATTATCTACAGAAAGAAATATAGTATTAATTTATTAAAAATGTATTAGAATATATGTTTATGTACATTACTGAATACCATTAAATTATTTCAATATTACCTATGTAGTCATTCTGGTTGCATCACACTATATTTATACTATTTAAAGTGACTCAACGTTTAAGGCACTACTTGATAAATAAAATAAAATGTAATTACGAATACCCACATCTTATAAAGTATAATTCGTTTTTCATATAGAGTATTTTATTTAAAAAATGTTCACAAGACAAATAATTAATTAATTAAAATTGAACAAATAATTCAAGTCCAAATGCAAAAGTAAAAGAAGACACAAAAGCTATGTAGATAAGCAGAAATGAACACTTTTATACACTCACATCACATATATGACAAATGTTAGGATTTATAGGAAGAGGACGTATTTATTCTCGAGGACATATTGATCGAGACAGATTTAGTAGCTCGACTTGACCGTGATTGGTAGACAACCTCGAAGTTTCGCCTGCGAGAACTGCTTCCACTGCACCTGCCACTACCACGACCACATTGTTTGAGAGACCTCCAATAACCATAAAAACTATTCCGCACCTCCGGTTTTAAGTAGAAACTCACCCCACCAATCAGAAGGCCACTATAAGCGTGCAAAAGGGCATTTAGTAAGCGCAGATGAAAGCGAGAAGTGGATCGCTTATCGATTTGTTCGTAAGGGAGAATTGCGGGGACAAAGTTAAGACCCATTAACAAACCAACAATAATACTGCTGCGAGACATCCTCGCCCATCGTGTGCATTCATAGCGCTGTTTTCGGATGAATCGGCCGACAGTTTGCGAGCAACGTGTTCCACCTGATTCCATCGAAAGCGCCGTTATAGAGCCCCCCAAACCGGAAGTCCCTGCAGTGGCGATCGAGTCATTGTCATCGCCAGAGCGTTTGCTGCTTTCACTTGCAATTCTACCGGCAGTGTTGGTGGTTGTGTGGTTTTGATACTCTTTCAATTTCTTCCAAGTGACGCGAAGCACGTAGGTGGCGAGGCAGAAGTTGGCGACCATGATGATGGCTATTGGCACCTCAACAATGTAGGTCAAGTAGGAGTTATCAGGCAAATGGCACTTACTGGAGTTGTTTACTTCTTCTGAGACTGTCAGATGAACCACCGAAACAAACGCACCGGCTATGAGAGCTGGAAGACCCCAACCAACAATCCAGACAACGTAGCGAACAACACGTGCTTCCTTGAAAGGTAGAAATAGACTGTAAAACATGAAGATACCCTCAGCACAGAGCCAGGTGAATCGGCTTGCTGACAAATACACAGTAAATAGACGCAGAAACAGGCATCCCACTGGAGGAACTTCAGCCACGTTCGCTATGATTAATGGGCGTGTGAGTGAAATAACCGCATAAAGCATCAGACTAAGGTAGAGGTTAAGATGGATTAGGTTATGGAATCGCTTTCGAAGTTTGGTTGAGAGACTAAGAAAGCCAAGCGCAAAGCCACAGACCAAAATGGTGAGGGGATAGCCAGAATAGTTGATAGCGTTTACGATTCTTTGTCGTCTTAGTGCCGACTGGAGACATATATGAAAGAGGGCTTTAGGAGAAGGCCTCCAACCTTGTGGGGTACACGTACGGGTCACCTCAAATTCAGTGATAGGGCAGTACTGTGTTCGAGTTTCGTTATAGCCAGCCGCCTCCCAGCACATGTTGATGGAAATAAGGGAATAACATCCGGTGAGATTGTTCACTTTATCCAGTGATGAAGTACAGTGTGAGGCATTTAATGTCATCTTTCAAACTAGTTATTGAAAAAATACTTTATTAATAAAATCGTCCGCTGAAAACATTCAGAAAAACGAACAACCTTTCATTCTAGTGTTCTGAATTACAAATGATATATGATGCTTGCAAAGTTGTAGTTAATTTTAAAGAAATTTTGCACTTCTACTGACTCGTTCTCACTTAACATAAATAGATTGCTTACTTCACTAAAGTTAGACGCAGACAATAACATTGACTACTTCAGTTCATCTAGTTTACGTAACAGCGCAATACAATATGCACCACGTAAGAGGCTAGAGCTATTAATTAGAGGACTTGAATAATACAATTAAAATATGTACATGCGTATGTTTTAACTAGTTTTATTGGAGTAGTGGAATACATTTATTGTATATTATGTGTTGCATGCCCTCTTCTGTGATTAAAACCATGTCTGATATCCAGTTAATGAAGTAGGTATTACTCTATATATAATGAGTTAACCAATGTTAAAAAATATTAAAACGGGGACTAAAATCAAATAGGATTTTTTCTTTTCGATTTAGGTACTTAAAATAATTCATTAGCGGTTTTGATTTATTTAAACTAGAACTATTTACATTGATTCTCCATGAAAGTAAAAATAAATTCCCAAAACACTATTTTGCATGAGTATTTAACTAATCGATAATTTTACTTGCTGACTCGTGAAAGTGAAAATTATTATTTAGGCAATTGAATAATTTATGTTTTAATTGAGTATTTTATGTTCTATATGTGCGAATTGGTAATGTTACCTTGAATGGCCAGCTGTAATTGTCTTTATTACCGAGTTCTTTATTGTCAGGTACAGTTAGAAAATATTTAAAAAATACATTAATCATACATACATGTATATAATATATATAGTACATATACATATAGCATATAATATATATTATATATTCTTGATTATATAGGATCATCCATAAAAACCGCTTTTTAAATATACAACTAGGAAAAAATAGTAAAGATCTAGTTTATTCATTTGAAATTATATAATTCAATGTAATACTTAAAACAAAATGGCAATGTAAATTAATGTATAAATAATAATAAATGTATAAAACATTATCGTTAGTTATCATCAGCAATAACAATCACCTTTAAATCATACAACAAATAAAAAATATAAATAAAAACCTAAAATAAAGCATACGTTTTCTGTTCAACTTGATGCTTGAAATTTTCCTGCTCATGAAATCTTCCAAAAAATGTTTCGATATTTGCGATGGAGTTGAATGACATCTTTTCTGCAAAATTCCATATTTCTGAATACATATATCTATTCAGAAGATTAAAACTTGGGGGAATAGGGAGGTTGTACTACATGAGTTATACCTAATATTCTGAATGAATTGTCGAGCATTGTTATACATAATTGATAGTTGATTACGTCATCGTAGCTGCTGAGTCCTTTCAAAACAAGTTATGTACCCATCTCTGCATTCACAGTTTTGCCAGCTGAAATAAGTGGAAGAGATAATTAATCATCTAGAAAATTATATGCAACGATAATGGGTAATTTTTGTCGCTGATTATTCGCCAGGTCAATCTTGGACCGTCAGAATCTGGCCCAACCCACTCACATACTTGTCTTACATTGGAAGGAGAGACTCTGAATATAACCATTTTCGTAGACTACAACCACATTTTCATTTAAGGTGTCGACTGGTTGGCTCGTTGGACCCGTTGACGCTTATAGTCTTCATTCAAAGAATTTGAAATCCAGCTGTAGACATTTCAAGAGAAGAGACTTCCTGATAATAAAGAATACTTTTATTATACTTCCGTAATAACATTCTTCAACGAGGTGGAAATATCACGGAAGCAGAATTATAATTTTCTATTAGTTCTCTTACCTTTTAGATATTTTCATCCGTTGCTGGAATGGACGACCAGAGCATTACTTTCTCTTTGCAGTTTGACGTTCAACATCATTAAATTCTTTGACGCATTTCTATTGTCTTCGAAGGCTTTTCACATTCTCATCGAATACGGTTACAGGATATTGATGAATTTGTTTCGCTTTAATATTATTTCAAGCAAGAACTGAAATTAACAAGTTTTAATAAGATCAGAAGTTGCCTTTTCGGCTTTTTAGTACGCTAATAGTACCTAATCGAATTTCTCAAAATTTGAATTTAATATGACGTAATATTTCAATCCATAGGAGTTTGCATTTATAGAAAAAGGTTGCATGGCATACTGCCTGTTGATAAACTTCTGCAACTCAAATTCCCGAAACTACTTTGCGAACAACCATAGAAATATATGTTTAATATTCACATTCAATTGTATCCCACAAATAGACAAATTTTTATTGATAATCATATAGGTTGGAAGGTCACTGAACTTGATAAATTATAGTAATAATTACAGACATGAATGTTTCAGACTTAAGGTTGTTGCTAAACTTTTAATGGGCGATGGTCCAATAGATAACATGCCTGCTTCTCAAACCAACTCAGCGACCGCTTCCAGCCTTGATCATTACAATGAAGTACAATATAATTAAAAAATAATTTTCTATCTTTCATGTATGCGCTGTTTAATATTCAATAATAGAAAACCTAATCTTCCTTACAATAATATTTCATTTTCAGTATATTTTCGAAGTTATGTGAATCATTAAATACTGTTTGGAAAAAGAATAATGTTCATTAAAAATTGTTGTTATTTGAATATTTTAGTTTTATAATTTAATTGAATACTATTGAAATATGTTAATGAAATAAATTTACACAATCTAAACATATTTTTTACCGATTTAGTAGATTTTTCACATATTTAGAAAATGTTGGTATATCCCATACTATTTTTCCATATTCTACGAAAAACATGCGATCTAATTATTATATTTTTAGAAAGCGACATACAACTTTTTTCTTCTATCTTATAGCTTGATCATTCAAGAAATGTTCGATAATCATTTTATCTATGTTGATTTATCTTATTGTTTTACTTTTGTTGATTACTCAGTTTCAATATTTTTATTTATAAATATATAGATTTCCGTATTTTTTGTGATGTGATATTTAATGCAGGTGTGCCATCATAATATACGCAATATTCTTAATTCTACTCCCATTATACCAACACAATGTATAACATGTACATTTAAAGTATACAAATCACGGCGTATAAATGCATAACAAATGGATCCATAGTTTATGTTAGCACAACAGAATGCACGTTACATGTTTAGGTATTCACCATATTTTTCACGTAGAAATGGAAATTTTTTTGAGTTGCTCTATTTTGTTAGTAGTAAATAGCAGTAAAAACCATGTATACCTTGTGTACATGCCTACGATTGAAAAATATACCTACGTGATCTCCAGACTTTAAATGTACAGCTGAGATCAGTTGGAGTATACAATTATTAATGTTGTTCGAGGCATGGTCTTTGTATGTCTGCTATGAATTTTCCTTCTATTTTACCTAATAGAATTACTTCGGTATGAAATATAGCCTATATAGGCGCATTGATTCCATAGCCGTCCCCTTCCCTGACCGTGCCCCTACTACAGTAGCTAGTTGATGAAGGCGTTATGTCGAGCAGTTTGTCTTTATTGATTATGTCCGGAGTATGTTATCAAGCAAGTATATAAGTAAGTACATTTTGCTGCTGTGAACACTCTGCTCTGGTGAAAGAGAAAAAAGAGGAGAAAGAAAATGAGACTCTATTAATTTATGCCCCTTTATATATTTTATAATAAACTATATATATATAGATTATAATTAACTGTTAGAGCCGAAGCAGAACGCTCTGGATTGGAGACAAAACGGTTAGGGAAAAAGGTTAAGGAGAGATAAGCAAGAGAAAGAAAATTATTCCATTATCATCTGGTACAATATTTCATGCATACAAAAGTCTGCGAATAGCGGAACGCAATTTCGGTTTATCAAAATCATTATTGTTGAAGCACTAAATATATTGACAGTCTATTTGCAAATCTGAGGTGGTTACATATTGAAAGTTTCTATACAGATTGGGTCTATAGATAGATAAGGAATAAATTATTAAGTGTATAAAACAGTGCAAAGGTAATAAATAAGTAACATTATATTACATGGAGTTTGTATTCAGAGACGTGCATAACCAAAATGTAACTCGTCTGATTTCATGTTGACATCCCTTTCTGTGTAAAGAATTTATATTCGGAACTTTACATATGCATCTAAGAGCCAATCATAAACGTTGAAAGTACACGCAAATTACGCACCTATCTTGTCGTCCTCGTCTGGTATTTGTGTTAATATTTTCTATTAATATATTGGAGTTACCACATCAGTGAATTCTTAGTATATACTTTGTCCTTGATCAATATCCTCCGGAAAACCAATTTGGGAATTATAACAGTACAAACTACAAAATAGGTAAGCTATATCTAGGGTTTGTTGGTTTGTATAGAAATCTCGATTTTATTTGTGTTTTGCAATAAAAATAAGTTGTTTTCTAAATTGTTATAATATATATTTTAAACATTACTTTTCATTACATAAATTTGGTCACTTAGATTGAAAAAGGCAATTTGATTTTCGTCATTTTTATCTTTTTCTTTATCTTAATCTTTATATAGTTTTTACTATAGTAAGATTAATAACCATTAGTTTTATTAATTAGATTCATTTATAAATATTGTACACCACTAAAAATGAACGATACACATTTCAATTTCCTTTGACAAAAGTTAGACTCAAAGACAAAATTATGATGAAAAAAGTACATTTCTGAAGAATAAATACCGGCGCAATATTAAAAATGGTAAAGGACACATATAAAAAATAAAATAATAAATGATACTAAGCTCATTATTAGCATAATATTACATACTATTAATACTACTACTGGATTTACTCTATTATAATTATATATCGAATTAAATTTGATGTAATCCATTTTATATATATCTTTGTTTTTAGTAGCACTTCCATTTAACAAAGTAGGTGGTTAAATGAGATATAATCTATATAAATTGAATGAAATAAAAATCAATATAATTATTTAATGATTAATAATCAACTGCTAAAAAATTATTAATGTATTAATATTAAATAATTAAATCGTTAAAAAAACTCAGACTGTTAATATAATTTTAAATATCGGATTATACTGAGTACATTTATTTGGTGAGGATTTTTTAATCAGTATAAAGTTGCCATATACGATCTATATTACAATGACTAATTTAATTATCACGATAATATTGTGAAAATACTGTGAAAAATACTGTGAAAATAATACTGTGAAAAATAATAATAAAGATAATAATGTGAAAATTTTGAGTTTCGTGTTTAGTTTACGTTTATAATATATAATAAGATGGATACCAAAGTGTACACATAAAGATATGTCTTTTTCGACTTATTGTTTTACTTCTGTTATACTGTTGAATAAATACAATCTATTCTATTCTGTATTCATATGTAAATACAACTTAATATGTCTGTTGGCCTGTGCCTATACCAAACGTCTTGACCTGTTAACGCGGCAAATTGTACCTTCCATACTTGACGCGATGAGAAATATGTATGCATTTTAATATAAAAGAAAAGAAAAGAAACTCAACCAATGCACATACCAATTGTAAACTATAATGGAAGTAAAAGATCTTATAATTAGAATGGAAGAAATGTGGTTTTAAAGTGACTATATGCTTAGAACCTATATGAGATCGACTGGTTAATTATGGTTGTAGGCCTATTAAATAATTAATATTATCTATAGGTCTATGTAGGCTTAATAGACTAGCCTTATTTAATATACTATGTATTTAATGCTTTATTTGTGTATTATATGTTTGCTGATATATAATATGTAATTATACTAGATGTGGATATAAATAACTATGAATTAATTTACATGAGTTTGTGAATCGTTATTATATTTATTTCATGTGGATATAAATCATATTTCAATTTTTCGACATTAATTATTAATAGTACTTAAAAAAAACTTGTTTGTGTTAAAATATTGATTTTTGTCACGTTGCGTTTATGTGCGTATAGGCTCATTTAAACATATCACTTTTTTGCGGTTGCGCTGACGGGCACAGGCATCAACATTCTATTGTTTTGGAAGCAAGGAACACTATACAATTAACTTTACAGCCTAGACTAATAGACTAATGGCTAATTATTTTACCATCATACTCATAGAGATAAGATACCAATCATAGATATTAAGTCATATATTTATGTGTTCCAACTACCTACAATGAATCGTCACTATACAAAAACAATCGATATAAAGAAAGGTAATCGAAAGAAATGCCTTCTTTTATATTATTTCATCCATATTTTTCTTATTTCATATACATTAATCAAGCGTAATCACTTACTGATTTCTATTTTGCTACAAAATCGACTATATTTAGTTACTATCGTTTTGATACAAACACGATCATAATATGCATACTATTGCCATAGAAAGTTTTGCCATTTAGTTTTACTAGCTTATAAAACAAAGAAATATATAGATATAAAAATGTTATTATTGTTAACGTGCATTAAATTAGAAGTGGATAGTTGCGAATCAATATTTTTATGCAGCTTTGTAATAGATCTTCGAGATACAGGGTGATCCAAACAAAAACGAACCCCTTATAAAAAGAATGCAGTTGGAATATGTCAGACTTTAATAATTTGATTAATTATACAACTACACATGTGATATAAGCAATACAACAACTTTCAATAAACTAATTAAAGGTTATAATTATTGCGACTTTATCGCCATCCATTTTTTGTGATGATTATTTGACAACGTCTCACTATAGATTTAATTAATTTTCGACAAGTTTGTAGTGCAATTGAATTCCACGCCCTTTGTGATTGCCACTTTAAGTTGTTGTATGTTTTCACATTCTTGACAATACATTCGTTCACAAATAATTGCCCAAATATTTCCAATAGGGAGAGCATCATCAAATTTTGGAGATTCAGCTTCAACAGGAATTCGTTCGGTTAACAATTCATGAACGACCTAAAATTTCTGTCCGATGAGTTCGATGAAAAGAGGCAGGATCATCTTGAAAGATTTCATTCCTCTGAGGGAAAGTTGCTTTAATTGCAGAAAGAGTCCTTTCTCGTAGTGGATCCTGATACAGATTTTGTTCCATCGTCTTCTTAGCTCCAGGTTGAAAGTCGTATTCACCTAGAAACTCTTGAACAAATACAGGAGTGTTACGAGGAATAAGTCCATTCCACGTTACATCTCCCCATAAGTTAAAACCTGAAGCGAATTTGTCGCGCATGCACAATCCGCCATGGTTTTCAGCTTCGACTCTCATCCGGAGGGATGATGTAATTTTTAGTGTTTAATGTGGTAGTCAATCGTATTTTTTTCGAAAAGTCAGTATTCACTAATCTTTGCTATTTGCATCCCGGCACTAAAGGATCTGCTCCGAAATATGTTAAGAGCTATTGGGCATACCTGACACGCATACCCAAATGTCTGTCATGATCTTGCTAGAATTTCATCTGTGATATTGGCGTAAATTAGCATTACGTAGACATCTACAAATAAAACTTGACATATTTCAACTGCATTCTTTTTATAAAAGGGGTTCGTTTTTATCACCCCGTATATGTAGATATATAATTAGAATATTTTTCATTATATTTATATTTATATATTTTCAGTTTGGCGATCGATCAGATTTAGAAAAAACGAATCAGTTTTGACTTGCTAGTAGGTAAGCTGTCAGTTGGAATGACTGACTCATTTTTAGCTCAGTTTTTACCTACATACGATCAAGTAAAAATGATTAAACTATCGACATTATGTTGATGCATCACTTTGATCTTATATAAAATTTTTGTTGATGCCATACTGAACGAATACTCGGCATAATTTAGTAAACCATACTGCAATTATAATCGATATTTCTATTGTTTCGTTAAGTCTTTACTGAGGCAATAAACTAATCAGCAGTCTTGATTGTTACAGATTTTTTTAAATATATTTATCAAACATGCTGGATTTCTTTTGACAGTTAAAATGAAAGCTAAGAATTGTGTCATCATGTCTATTTACCAGTTATAAAGGTATTTCTATTTTATATTACTTATATAAACCAATCCGACGCTAATTTTAGTATTAATTATTTTCCCAGAATGCACGGGTATTTACGATCAATGTCTACATTTTACAGCTTATTTCCCCGTGCATTTTTTATTGACTTTTACAGAACTGCACGGGAAGAAAAGGCGCTCAGAAATCAAGAAAAACATAATTTACAAAATTTCAATAGAAAAACCGTGTCAAAAAACATAATCTGACATAAAATTATTCGTAAATATTTAATTTTCACAGAAATCTTGTTATTAAATGAAGGACAGAGAGACTGTTTTATTTATAGCTAAATGCATAGAGTAAGTATATACAGAGATTTCACTCGTATTGATTCTGTATGCAGTTCAATACTACTATGTTGATACCCGAAAGCTTTTGCAAAATAATGTTTTAGAAAGGACGGCAGTTAAACAGATTTATTTATATTAATTTAATTACTCTATGGCTAAATGTACAATATGTTATAAAAAGTCAAAAATCAAATTTGTTTTTGATATTAAATTGAAATTTAGAAATTTGATAATGAAGCATGTGTCGATGACGTCGTGGATTATATAGGATACATAACAGTATATTTAAAATAATCTCTGTAAATACTGACCTCTTAGTGGGTGTACTACCACTGCATTTTGCAAGCTTATTTTATCATAAGCTCCATAGCCTCTTATTGGATGTACCTGCTACCTGTCAGATTTGGAAACGCCAACCCATTTAGTGGCACAATTTATAGAACAGAAACTGTTAAACATATTGACCGCGAAGCTTTTTACCACTCAGACAAAATAAAGCACCGGAAGTGAAACCACGAGGAATTCCTGACTGTATCACGTCTATATAGGTAATATATATTGGTTAAGAAAAACAGAACAAATTAGTCTTCGGATATTAAATGTATCAGTATATTGGTGTACAACGTTTCACCCGTAGGCTTTATCAAGTACAAAATTATGCTAAATTTATTGTAGT
>JAYRBW010062288.1:0-10020 GCA_036023295.1 Invenusta paracnida
CTGTTGTATAGTGCAAACCTGTCTTTATTAATGTATTTTATAACCTAAAACTGATTTAATTGTAAATGTAATATTTTTTTAACATTTTTTTTAAATGTCATTGAAGAATGCAGCATAGCTGTACTCATTATATTCCGCCTTGTAACTTTTATAATCATTTTATATAATAAGTATGTATTGATAAATACTTATTTTATGTAGCTTTAGATACCTTGCTATTTTTTTAAATATTAGGATAAACTACCGAAAATCTTTAAATATTACAGTCAAATTACGGATTTCCAAAATATGGTGTGACCAGGTCTGATTTAGACAAATGTATTCCAGATTGGGTAAAGTCCTTGAAAATGGATTTAGTCAAGGAAAATCAAAAAAGGTCATTAGATTTTGGAATTATATGTCAATTTTTTATGTTAAATTTATTACACATTTCAGAATGATAATCCTTTTTGACCAGAAAATGTTTGCCTGAAGTGGCTAATTTATTTTATTTTATCTTCAGACATTTATAAATAACATCAATTTGTAAATCACTGCAATTTGATTGACAGTACTGGAAAATCTACCAACACATTTCAATAGTTTATAAATGTTTTAATTCAGGATAATAAGGGTTAATCAAAGCTCTTAATAGAACTGTGCATTGTTACATATAATAATATATCTAATGTGGGAATCCTGGATAGTGCCATATTGAAGTATATAATTGTCTCATTTAAAACAGAAAGCCCTATATTAGATATGTTGTGGATACCGGTATATCGGATTTTATTTGTATGTTTTGACAGGATTTTATTTTATTTTTGGAAATATGCTCAAAATAATGGTAAGTAATATTTGTCAAGAAGTATGCTTAAAATAATCAAATTTAATTACTATTATTATATGGCATAAAATTACATTTTGTAATAAATAACACTGAATTTGTATTTATCTTACAAAGTGGTATACATATTTTAATGTTAAAAATATTAGTACATTTTTTGATTATTAACCATGTGCATTCATATATTTAATATATAATTTTATTCATTTACAATCATTTGGCTCCATAAATGAGGATAATAATAATATAACCTTGCAATAAATAACATTCAATTATTACAATGTTTCAATGTCAATGTTTATTGTCTAGTGTAATTAATAATAAGCATGTGTTATTTGTATTGCAATGTGATATTTATTTGTATATCTGTAGATGTCCGAAATTACATTAGAATGTTTTCAGTATATTTTTGGTTTAAATTATTTTTAAACATAGGATATGTTTTGCTAGTATTTCATTTTTCTGTGCATTTCAGATGAATTTCTATATTGGAATATTTCATGTATTAATTCACTAATTAATATGAAGTTATATATATATATTATAGTATATAAATTGATAAATTGTGTGCTTTATGATTTGTGTAGTTTGAAATTCACAATCACTTTTATTAATTAAAAAAATCTCCATATACTCTAGATACCTGCACATTAAATATACTCATATAACATAGACAACTTTTTAAATGACAGGATTCCCACCAACCACATTATTTACAGTTTTATATTTATCTTAACAATAAACTGTGATATTTAATTTTCATAAATGTTGCTTTATTCTTTAGAAAGGTAGAATACCTAAAAGTACTGTTGCTGACTAAGGAATTAGTAGTATCTTAATATCACCATAACAGATTAATAGTTATATAGTGTTATACATATTGTCAGTCAAAAACATAAGGGCATATGTACATTTTCTTTGCTTTTCAGGTGTAACTATTTAGCTAAAAGTTTTAAGTATTGACAATAGCTTAGTGTTTTAATTATGATCAGTGTTTTTAATTTTACATTTAAAAAATAATTAATTTCATTATTATTTAATATACAGAAGTGTAAACAAGTAACTTTAATGGACACTTTCTGACAGTGTTGTATGGTTACCACTATTCAGACAACTTAGTATTGATTTCAAAATGATGCATAAGTAAGAAATATTACAATGTTGTTATAATTAATATTTATTCCATTTAAATGACATTTCTATTTTATATATTGAGTTCAGACCAAAGCACTGATGTATGTATTGTCTAAATATGGAATTTGTATTATTTTGAGAAATTAATTGAAATATAGGGGTATTCCAATTATAATATAGCTTATTCAGTCGAATGTATTTACTTTTTAACTAGATAAATATAAATACAACTAAAAAAATATAAATTGATTTTATAAATTATTTAGTTCACAAAAAAATACATTTTATAAAATTAGTTTAACTTACAGTATCAGTTTTCTTTAGTTTCACCATTCTATAAAACAAACTCTTATTATCTAAACTGTCAAATCATAGATAGGTATACATAACCGAGTGTGCCAGTAAATGTATTCTTAGAATTTCTTTATTCTTTGAATTTGGTTTGTTCTGTCTTTGATTGATTCAATATGTTATATAAATAGCCAAATGACGATATACATATGAATGATTATATATAGACACATGCTTACTTGTCTCACTTGCATTATATACATATAGTTTATATATCTATATGTTTACGTGAATGCTTACTTGTTTAGAATAGTTATTTGAAAAAAATATCGATACAATCAAAATATTTATACATGTGTATTTGTTATTACTTGATGTATGTGTACTTTAAGCTATAGGAATCTTGTAATACTTAAAAAATATATTTTTGTTTTATTTGATATTATTATGTAAATCATTTAAGGGTTTATAAAACTGTATAAGTACAGAATGATCGAAACGCAACACACCTGAACTATTTTATTTAGAAATATATGGTAATGTTTGTATAATATCTGCAGCAGTATATTTTAATTGGTTATTATATTACTTAACTATAATTCTCAGTTGTATAATAATTTATTGCAAATATAATATTCGTACATTATTTTAAAACAGTTAAAAATAATATTGTATATATATGTATAAAACTATTATTCTTATATATTATTTACTGATTTGTTATAATGAAATAATTTGTCTTTCTAGAATATATGACCTCTCCCTTTTTTCTCTCGTTTAGAACTTATCACTTGCAATCTAATCATGAGTCAATGCCGACAGAACTACCACGAGGAGTGCGAGGCAGGGATCAACAAACAGGTAAACATGGAGCTCTATGCTAGCTACGTCTACCTCAGCATGACATTCTACTTCGAGCGCGATGACACTGCCCTTCCTGGATTTGCCAAGTTTTTCAAACACCAATCTGATGAAGAGCGAGAACACGCCCAAAAGGTATGACAGATACACTTCAGTATACTCTGAAGCTATATTCTGCATATTTTTTATATAAATTATCCCAACTTTTTTACCTACTAAATCTGAGTTTGATCTATTTCCAGCGAATATAGGAATATATTACTGTATATAATGCAATATTGACATCGCAACGGTAAACTATTGTATTCCGTTTTTTGTATGTTGGGAATTCAAGATTAAATATTATTATTTTTGGTTTTAAAAATGATTTATATCGTAAGATTTATTGCTGGAATTCAGTCTTTTTATTATTATTATTATCTATCATAAGGTATGTATTTACATAATATTATTTTTCGTGCTGATTACCTAAATAAACCAAATTTGAGATACAATAGTTTGCTTTTACATAAGTATATGCAGTATTGAATGCAATAGTTTGATGAATATTATGTTATATACTTATAATATATATATTATAATTTGATTCTTGTGTAAAGTATCGTATTATACATTTACTTTAGTAAAGTAATAATAAAAGCCAAAGTATTGCTGTTGTTAGCAGATTAACTACAAATTAACTAAATTCTGAAAAATGGAATACTATAGTTTGCCGTTCCGACGTCGATATTATAACTAGCATTTTAATATTTGTGTTAGATGTTCTACTTTAGTTCTATTTGTTTGTTTTTATGGTTTTAACCTTTTAACAGTTGTACCACTGCAATCACCGATGAAAGTGAATGATTTGAAGTTAACTTAATCAGTTTTATTGTTTTTAAAAAGTATTCCCCTGCTGCTTTAATTTTTTGTATTATTATAGTTTTACCTACTATTTTTTATTGATATTTTGATTATACCATATGCTTTGTATTATCAACTACAAACAGTATTTTTTTTAATATTTGTTTTGACATAGTTGCATCAACAACTCGTAGGAAGACGATTAGAATAATTTAAAATAGGTCACATAATATGATATGTCTATTGTGTTTGAATAATCCGTTGTTATGCTTGATTGTGTCTTGAGTATAGCCATGACTGTGCCTTCATTTTTCTCTACTTTCAACAAGAATAATTATTTATTAGGTTATAGCTCTTTGATTTACCGCGTAGTCTAAAGATTAAAAATGAATGTAATCAATTATTGTGAATCTGTGGTGTACCTTTAATTTCGATACTAAATATGGTAAATTGCAGTTAATTACTAGACTTTTTAATGTACATATACTATACCAAAGTAAATAGGGGTATTAATTATATGTGATTGGTCAGTTGTCATAATATGAAATAAGTACTGTATAATTTACAGTTTTATTATCATGTAAAAAGTAAGTTTTTCAATGAAATTGCATCTCTATCTAATAACAGTTATCTCTAGTTCCACTAGTTGTTATTCACGAACTCTACTGCAATATTGTTTATCTCTAATACTATATTTTAATTTCTTATAATACGAGTAATGCGTTAATTTGTTACTGTGTTTGTTGGTGCATAGGTCTATACGTCTACAGGGGATACTTTTCCTGTGTGTGGAAAAATTCCACAATATTCAGATATCCTTGTTCTCTGAAATATATCATCTTAAGTTCTTTCAATTTAAGGCTTCGCTAATTTTCTTTTTCCAAAAAATTGTCAAATATTTAAATTACTGAAGAAAAAATATTATGACTGATTTTATCCTGTATTGACATCAGCATAGTATGAGAAATAAATTACCACTAATTAACAATGCTTTTGGTTTTAAGTTACATATATTTAATACATGTTGAAATAAATAGGAATTATACTTGCTGTGTTGTTAAAAAAGAAGAACTTTAAATAAAATAGAAACGATATTCTAGGCAATGTTAGAATCCCAGTTTCGGTGATTGTATAGTACGTGTTACCTCTAATCTCTCACCATGCAGTTCATGAAGTACCAGAACGACCGAGGAGGTCGCATCGTGCTCCAGGACATCCAGAAGCCTGGCAAGAATGAGTGGGGCTCTGGCTTGGAGGCCATGCAGGCAGCACTCGAGTTGGAAAAGCATGTTAACCAGGCTCTGCTTGACCTACATAAGGTTGGCGACAAGAACCACGATGCCCACATGATGGACTTCATTGAAGGTAACTTGACTTTGAGAGATATGTTCATGGGTTCCAATTTAATTATTTAGTCGGTCTAACATATTTTCATTTGTTAAAATATTATTTTTCTATGCTTTTTATACTACATACTAGTATTAAAAGTAGA
This sequence comes from Invenusta paracnida, assembly GCA_036023295.1. Lineage (NCBI taxonomy): Eukaryota > Metazoa > Platyhelminthes > Proseriata > Coelogynoporidae > Invenusta > Invenusta paracnida. The sequence goes on from JAYRBW010062288.1 coordinate 5,448, forward strand.
GCAGCTTGGATCGTAAAAATAAGCTACTGTTACAAAATGGAATCGTATTTTTTTATAACCATGGACTCAAGTTTTTTTTAAACACGACTCGCGTTATAAGACTTTAAATCAAATGCCAATTTATACAGCAAAACACAATTTTTATTAAGCTACAAATGCGATTCTATTTAATATTCATAAAAGTGGTGACATTTTAGTATTGCTGTTTTACTGTATAATTTTCCACCCTATTTAAGAATACTTCATATAATGCTGATCTTTATAAATACAAAAAACGATAGATTAATAATGAGCGTTTAAAATACGTAATATTATGTATGTAAATTTCTATTTAAGGTGTATGTATATTATATATGTGGATAAAATTCCGTGATATAATGCAATGTACATAATAGTATACAATATACATACACATACTTTACAGATTTACTCGCTAAGAAATTATTTTACAGTATTATTGCTTATTATTATTAGTGATAAAAGAAAAGAGATATAATTAAATGTTTTTAACGAAACAATATAAGTAATATACCTATATGTATCCTCTAATTTTGTATTAACAAAACATATTTTTTTTAATTATCTATTTTCCGCTGTTATCACCGTAGTTTTCAACATATTTGTATCCCATACAGAGACTTTTAAGGAGAATTTTATATTTGATTGAAATATCTCTATTTATAAATAAATTGAGGACAAATACAACATTACTTTTACAGTCAACTGCGCCTAATAATATATCTATGTAGTTACATTTTGCTCGCAGTCATGGAAAGTCAGTGGAATTTTTTAATGCATACATTTGATTTTATTTATCTTCTTAATAAAATATCTTAAACTCCTATAATATATATTATATATTAACTATGTTGCCCTCCGTTATATTAAGTTAGTACCCAGTACATATTATAATGTAAAATAGTTTCATAATATGTTATACATACATATTTCGCATACCTTTTAATTTCGGTAATTTGTAGTCCAGGTTTCAAATAGATTAAGTTTCTCCATTCTTGATCCACATGATTGGATATTGCCAGGAAAATAATCCTGAACTGATTTTGGGTTCTTTGACTGAAAATGTAATCTGCTTGTTGCTGTGTCCCACGTCAATTACTTTAAGAAAATATTATACTATTTACTTGAAGCATTATTGCAAGTTGAATATGTTGAACAGTTTTGAACTTCGTAAGCCATGACGGGGGTTTAAAATAGATCGTTGAATATATAATTGCGTAAAGGTTGATCTAAGTGTTCTCTTTTCCCTCACCACAATATCACAAAATATACAGTCGAAGACCAACAATATATCATTTGAATCGATAGATCAGTGATTCAATCTAATTCTATGAATAATTTAATTGGTTGTTGATCTCATCCATAAGTTTCCCATGGTTCGTACGCTTTTTCAATATTTTTTACTGGTATTTTTAATATACTAAATTTGTTAAAATATAATGTAAATAAAAATATTCACATAAATAAATGAAATATACAAGTATACGTTTTATATTTCGAAAAAAATTGTTTTATGTGTTCTTACATTCCTTTACCCGTACGAACCATGTTTCAGCTGCATCATAATATTATCTTCTTTTAGTATTGTGAAATAGGAATGGAGGATTTGAAACCTTACATAATAATTGAACAAGGCTGTGTGCTGCCCTATAGTTATTCGGTTTGCTAATATTGGTGTAGGTGTAACCTATAAGAGTATTGGAAATTGTATGCGAAAACACAATGGTAGAAGCGTTTTATTGAAATTACAATTCAAATATATCACGTTCAAATAAGCGGGGCAGTATCCCTTACAAAATAAACATCATGATATAGAAGAACGCTTTCTTTTATAATATAAGGTATAGCATTCATGAGATGGGAGAATTATTAAAGGAGCGTATTTTAGACAGGTCATTTGTAACAGTGTATTTTTGTATACAACAGCTTCGGCTAATTAGCGTGGTTTTTCATCATCTGCCAAGCTTTAAATGAACAGAACAAACATAATATGCTAGATGATGGACTTAGTAGAAAACGGATTTTGATTTCTCTGCTCATAGTTGCTATCTGTATAAAATGTGTATGTTCAATATTTTATATTTCACAGCTTAAAGACAGGTTCCAACAACATTTACAATAAGATGCACTATTTTTTTTTGCTTATTTACATGATTGCTCTTGATAACGATTTCAGTAGAAAATCAACTAATTTAAAGTATAACATTTCAACATTCTGTTTCTATCGTTCTCAATTTGCCATTTTCTTATTAATTACACATGTATTTAGCTTTAACTTGACATTCTATTATAATATGTTGTTGTTCTCTGTGTTGAAGAGCTAGCAATGGAGCAAGTCAGTCTAGTCTGTACTTTTTTCTTTTTTTAATTATTAAACAGACATAAAATATTCATCAATGATTATGGTTATTGTAATTGAAAAGATTAGGTTTGATTGATTTACCTTTCAGACAAGTTTGTGGGTAATTTCAAGCTCTTTACACTTTAAAATGTATATTAAAAACAATAATTCGCATGGATTACCACAATGTACGTTTTTTATTAAGCTTATTTTCATAATGTTTACGATGAAAATTATTGTAAAATTGTCTTGTTAAAATAACATAAATATGATTCTGTTAAAATTTTAGTTATAGTTAGTTGTTATTCGTAAGTTTGTCTTTCTTAGTTTACTGTATTTTAGTTTATTATTTGATTTGTATTATTCTCTTAGAACTTTAAGACTTTTAGAGAGAGATTTAATGTTACATAATAGGAAGTTTATATATAATTCTTATTTTTAGAGTGTTTCTTATTATTGAGCGTCATAACTCATTAATTAAAAATGTAATGTCTACATCGCTACAGTATCATTAGAAGAACATATTGTAATATTTTACGATTTAACTAAATTCATTTTTTAGAATATATTTCGATTTGAAAACGTGTATTATTATATGTTATTACTGTTTTAAACTCGTAGTTCTGATTGAAACAATTATTAAGAACATTCCTCATTAATCACTTTATAGTTTCTTCTGTACAGTATATTTGGACATAAAAATTGTTATGTAGAAATATTGGTTTATGATTTGAAACAAAGTTCTTCAACAAGGTAAAACGTCGTATCTCCATATTTCACAAAGTCGAGAAAACGATTTTATTTGTGTTCTACTTTTTCAGAAAGAAATGAATAATTTTTGTTTATCAATTTACTTATACTTATATAGATAATATTCCAATGTTTTTATTCAATCTAATATAGTTTAACTGTTGTACTAAAGTTATCGATTTTTCGGTTACGGCCTTTTCCTTGGTTTTTCGGTTGAACACTAATTGATAACTCTATAGTATATTGGCATGTCTGCAATTCTTATATCCCGTTGAAATATATAGGGTCACTTTTATTTACGAATGAGATAGTGTTTGACACATATTCGACGTTTATGATTTACTTAATTATAAATTATGTATGAATAACTGACGCACATATCTAAATAGTTTAGTACAGATTAGACAATTTAATTATCATAATAGAAAAAAATTGTTTAACAGTTTCTTTCCTGTCGACTTTTTTTAACATGTCATTGTCCTTCCACTTTCAGGTACCTTCTTAACGGAACAGGTTGAATCCATTAAGGAACTGTCCGACCACGTCACAAACCTGAAACGCGTTGGTACCGGTTTAGGAGAATTCCAATATGATCACGAGGTTCTCTTAAAATAAGGAGACAATAGTGTGGAAAGATTTAAATTGAGTGTGTTACGCAAACTCCCTGAATTGCCCACTATCCAGTTCCCCCCTACTTTAATGACGCCCAATATGTAATACAAGATTTTTTAATAGATTATTACATAATCTATATACACACAGATAGTGACACACGTACTATATAATTATATATATATATATATTTTTTTTTTCATCAACTAAGTAATATACTTATAAATATGTGCTTTGGTTGTGTTAATTGTCTCATTTTTAGCCTATCATCATCTCTGACACTGTCAATACTGGCTCATGTTTTTTTTATCTCTTTTTACAATTAAAATGTAATCTCAGTAATTTTCTCCCAACACTTAAGCGAATGGTTTATGTTTTATTGTTATATTTACGTTGTAACTTCTAGTGTATTTGTAAAACTGTCCCTACTCATGTACGATTAACCTGAATGTGTATATTAAAATCATTTTTATTGTTATTAGTTAAATTTGTTACCTAAGCATTTCATTTAAATAGACAACTTGTGTTTTCTCATTATACAAATTTTTCATATTTTTATTTAGTTAGATCTTGGTTATGGTTTAGATCTTACTTAAACATTTATTTTCAACCTATGGAATAATCGATATATGCCTATTTACATAGTTCCCAAATGAAAGCTATATTATAGTTATTCTAAAAAATGATTGTTGAGTATCTCAGCAACAAGATAAAACTCAAAATATTTTTGTAGTACTGTTTTTTTGTAATTTATTGGCAAATTATTTTGAATAAATTAACCAGTTGCGCCCGGGTGTACAGATTCAAAAGTGTTCAGCTAGAACCGGCTATGTAAAATCTTGAATAATTGCA
>JAYRBW010062289.1:0-10019 GCA_036023295.1 Invenusta paracnida
TCCGTGCGTTCCCTTCGGTTCCCTTCCCTTCCCTTCCCTTCTTTTCCCTTACCTTCCCTTCCCTTCTTTTCTCTTCTTTTCTCTCACTTCCCTTCTCTTCCCTTCCCTTCCCTTTCTTTTTTTCTGTTCCTATTTATTTACTCAAAAGGGTTTTTCTAAATCTTAAGATTGAAGATTCTGATAATGATACATACACTTTAACTTTAAAAATATTTATCAATAGTATACCTTTATTTTTTAAGCACTTTAATTTTAGCTAGAATTCAAATATATCCATGTTTAAAAACCGGATGTTATGTTAAACCACAAAATATTTGTAAATATACTTGTATATATATAGAATTTAATCTATATATATAAAAATAAATCTTCAAAAAATACTTTTACAATTATGTTTTTACATATATAGCATCTTAAATATTGTTTTTACCTAACAGGGTACTTAGCAACATTCTTTTTTATATCATAATTAATCGTACAAGACCCTTTTAAGTAAGAAAGCAAGTCACAATTTCGTGTTGTTGTTTTTTCTTTTTGTTTATTTTATTGTCTGTATAATCATTTTAAATATATTGTTTTGCTTTACTTGTTATGAAGTTATTACTTTATAATTGTCCCTGTGTGACTTACATTTATTCATGTTACATGTCGTTGATATCTTTTTCTATCTGCTTATCCACTGATTTTATGTTTCCTATCCTTTTTATATATACATTCTTATATCAAATGCAACAAAATTCTTCATTCACTAATAATGCAGATCAGTTGTGGTAGAACATTGCAACTAGTTAATCAAATTAAATTTCTCTTTCATATAGTGGCCTTATTTCGAGAAAAATTATTGAAATACAATTAATATGCACATGGATTTTCCAGGTCAAACGACAACTCGGATGATTAATGAAGTTATCAATGGACTAATTAAAACCCATTGCATATTTGAAACTCAATTTGAGATTACATCTCTTACATAGCCTAATTTCCTGTAAACTAGGCAGGATGGTAGAGTTATTCCTATATTAGATTCTACCGATAATATTTTAAAGGCTATTTTAGTTTCAACTATAATTTATCACCACCCAGAAATATTGCAGTGAACTCTGACTCAATTTATAGCGGCAATAGTACAAACACAACTCCAAGTACCGTAATTGAAGATGGATGGTTCTACGTCCACTACGTCCATCTACGTCCCTCCACGCCCCTCTATGTCCATCTACGTCCCTGTACGTCCCTCTACGCCATTCTACGTCCCTCTACGTTTCCTCACCTCATAGGTCAGTCTGGTCGACCTCTTGTTGTCCTCGTTTGCTGACAGCGACCAATTAGGACCCATCAAGGCCATTCGAACCTTGCGAGCTTTCCGTCCCCTGAGAACCATTTCTCGAGCAGAAGGAATGAAGGTGGCCCAATGAAATTGAAGGATTGCCTTGCCTCTAACCAAAAACAAACCTCTCTGTCCACTTTCTGTGGTGAGATTATTCTTGAAGCTTTTCCGACGACCACAGACTGGCTTTTAAATGGGTTCCACTTTGACTGGTGTTTTATCCCAAAGATTTCAGAGTTATAAATATGTTTATGCACTATCGATCGAGACTTGTGCTTTGTAAGAACCACGACGCACTGTGCTCGTAAAAGCTTCAAGGATATGCGTCTAACAAAGATATTTGATAACAAAAGAGCTACTGGAAAAGCTAATGTATGAGCGGTAACATGCAGGGCAGTAATTTAAGGCGCTAACCATTTATATCACAACTATGCTATTGCAACAAAGGGCTCATAGGTTTCCATAACAACGCCTGGTTTGAAGCAGCTCCTATACGGTTAACTTTTTTTTAAAGTAATCATTTTGATCATATAAATTAATCGATAAAGTCATCAGAGAATAGTAATCCAAACTGTTTACATGAAAATATTGAAATTTTACGACTTTTTCATCTTGTATACCTGCTTTGAGGAAATTTAGTACATATTATGCTTTATAACAAATTTGTTGAAAAACATTATAAAATAATAATAGAACTATTTCAATTTATTTGTGGAAATGATATTAAAAAAGAATACTAAAAAAAAGTATTACTTTTACTATTTCGATACTCAATTTTCTCAAAATGATTTTTATTTTTGAAATTACTTGGTCAAACTTTTACGCCATAGTCCCTCTATATTTATAAAGTTAACAAAATATCAATAATACTCGAACTCAAGTATACAGTAGATAACTGATTTAAAACAAACTAAAGCATGTTTAATTGAAAATAACAAAAACAATTATATTTTTAGTTAGATTAAGAAAAATGAAAAGCAGCATGAAAATATGTTCAGAATGTATTTACTAAATTGCAAAGAATAATTTGAATTACCACTAAATATCATTTTCTATTTGTTCCATGCAAATTAACTGATTATTGTTGTTTCAGAATTTTGAGAGAATCTATTTGGATATTTTTTTTTCAGAAAACATTACAAAAAAGTCGCAAATACCTATCTCATTTGATTAATTAATCATCCCGTTTTACAGGTTTTCAACAGTACAGCCTATTTATACCTAATACAAAATAAAGTATTTATGTATTCAAAAATGGCTATACGAGAAAACTTTCAACCAATAAATGCAAATTGTCATAAATTTACAGCGAATTCAATGTTAGATTTGATGAAAGATTTTGATTATAATTCATTGCTCTGTCATTATAATGACAGGTTCATATTTTGGCTTTCAAACTTTCTCGTAGTGTTTTGTTATGTGCTCCGTCAAATTAGCCAATCCAGTGTAGTCCGGTTCTTGGCCCAACTTTGGCCTTCTGTCCTGTCATTCCGTCTTCGATGCTGTTCTTCATGAAGTCTTTCTGTCCTATTCATTTCCCTGTGATTCATTCTTAAATTTCTTTTTGGCACCTTCCAATTTTATGTGATTATTGCTTCTAGATATTTATTCCATTGACGCAGAATATTATACTATTTTAGTGTCAATTTCTCAGTCAGTTATTGTCTGACATAACATTTGTCTGATTAATAACATAATTAAAAATGAATTGTAAAAAACAATTTCATTAATACATTATTGGTTGTTTCTATGACTAACACCGGATAAAAACTTATAAATATATAAATTTGCATTTCATAATTAATTTTAACCACTGATAATTATGAACTTAATAATAACGCAACTTCTATTGTCAAAATTGTGTTATATTTTAACGCTTTGTTATGCTGCTAATTCTTGTTCATCGTTTCTTCACATAATTGTGCACATGTATATTTATTGCACTGTTGTGTGATTAACATTTTATGTTACATGCATTTTATTATCTCTATTAATTTTTTATTGTCAAATAATTCATAGAATTTTAAAGGTAAATGAAAAATTTGTATTACAAAGAAACCTTTTAAATCAGTAAAGTGACAGTAACGTTTTTATACCGTAAATGTGTCAATCTATGATTAGCTAAACTTCTCGATGATTTATATTTTAATGATTAACTTATGTAACTTATCATTCCATGATTCTATTTGATAATCCTCAAAAGCTTGAGTTTTTAATAATAAATGTGGCTTTCTATTTCTCTAAACTTTCGAAATAGTATTTTATCTTATATTTTAACAAAATCAATATTTGTAGTGGCGGTATTATTAATGAACACATTATTTTTAAAATAATTATCTTATACAAATGTTATAAATTCTGCGATATACACATGTGACTGAGCTCAGTCTGCTGTTAAGTGAAAAGAGAAATTTGTACACTAATTAACAACTGGTACCTAATAACTGAAAAGATATAATACTCCAAAAAAATACATCACAAGTGACGTTTTTATATATAATACTCCAATTTTTATTGGAGACAGCCAAATTGTTGCCCGACGCTTTGAATTGATTAACTTATGTAAAATACCTAAGTTGGATATTTTTTGTGTTGAAAATGGCTGTTGCAATTAGAAAATATGCACTTACATTAATGTTTTATACTACTGATAGTAAGGGTTCGAGCAATAGTAGTATGCAATTAAGTGTTTTAATATATGAATTAAGCCACTTTGAAATAACATTTATAAATTCTGTATTTGTTTAAGGATGGAAACATGAATAAAACACGGAATTTTCAACATAATTAAGCAATCTTTCTTTATGTTAATTGATTAATAACAAATTTTGATATACCTATCATTAAATATTATTTTATGAAAACAAACATTTTTCAAATATGTAGACAGCAATTCTTAGTTCTCTCAAATTCTTGTATTATTACTCGAACTTGTAACTATATCAACAAGCTCATTTCGCAAATGACTTTTATCATTTGAAGAATGTGTGTATGCATCGAGCTTTTATAGAGCATTGTAAATAAATTATAAAAGTTGTATTTTAATGTTTCGATCCACTATATTACATGTATTTAACAGTTATAGACTAGGCCAGCGATCTTTGGAAAGATCTCGTATGAAACTAAAATATAAAGTCGAAGTATCAGTTTTGTGAACTAGATAACCACTTTGAAATTGAACAAGAAAATATAATATGTTGGTCGAATATTTATCAAAATTTGAAATAATATCATCCGATGATATCTTATGTAGCTACAGGTGTTTCCGAAGAATCTAGTGCGGGCGACAAGAACCTTAATCTAAAAACTAATAATATTTTCCTATTGTACTAACTCGGTAGAAGTTGGCAATAGTTTTCAATTGAAAGATAGGAACTTAGATGTAAAATAGATATCAATAATAATTATCCCTAAAGAACTATAATTTTGGATGTAGGTAGTTTATATTCATTCCAGATTCAAATTAAAAACAGCATCTTAATAGCTAAAAAAGAAAGACATTTTTTGTAGATGTTTTAAAAGAAAAACATGCGAAGCAAAATAAATGTTAACAAAATATGCATATCCTGTAAGTTTGTTAACTTAATTCAACACCTTTATTATTTAAAGGCAACACCATGTAAATACAGAAAAAGAGCGGACTAACTTCAATTTCCGCCAAAACATTTGCCGTTTTTCTAAAGTTTTTAGCAAAGAGGGTTCTTGTCGCTCACTCTAGATTCTTTGGATGTTTCTTTCTTATAAAACTTATCTGTTGTCGTCAGACTTCACTGTTACAAAATCAACTATTGCGCTCATTTAACTTAACTTCTGTATTCCAGGATTTCGTGAAACATTCTTTTAACAGACACGACTTCATTTTCGGATGACATCTTTACCGTCGAAATTCATATTTTCACTGATAAATCATTGTTATTATTGTAAAATCGATACATTTTTATTGAATAACATCTAATAACAGAAGAAATTTCTTGATCATTCGCATTTTTGGCCCTATACACAGTTTTTATCGAAAATAGAGAGTCGACCGTCATATAAAATGTTCACGGCGTCCTCGATTTTATTATGATCGTTAAAACAATTTTAATTTCAGTATAAAGTCAAAATTTATTCGGAAATATATACAGCAAGTCACACGCGTGTATGTACGAGTATAAATAGTAACGGTAGTCATAGAAACCATCCCGTCCAAACAACCATTCTTTAGGTGGTGGTCAATGCTCTCGTCTACGCGATACCCTCCATCGCCAATGTTCTCGTGGTGTGTCTAGTCTTCTGGATGATCTTCTCCATCATCGGGGTCCAGGTGATGAAGGGCACCTTCTACAAGTGCGTGTACAACGAATCACGCGAGAGGATTTCGCACCTCATCGTGCCCAACAAGACGGTCTGTTTGGATCTCAACTACACCTGGGTCAACTCCAAGATCCATTTTGACAATTCCGGGGCTGGCCTTTTGGCTCTATATCAAGTGGTACGTCCATGATAGAAGTATGACCAACGGTTGAAACGATAACCCTAGAAAAGCCTTGTAAACTTAGTAAGCACTACATTAAGACATACTAAGTACCACAATAGGACACTTAGTAAACTTAGTAAGCCAAAAATTAGGACATCGTAAACTTAGTAAGCACAATATTAGACAAAGTCATTTTAGTAAATGTTTAGGAGAAAGATAAATTATCGAAGCACTTTCTTAGCGCATGTTACATTTATTAAGGATACACGAAGCTTGCATTGAAAACTTAGTAAGCATCAAATTAAAACATATTTAACTTACTAAGTGCTAATAAGCACAAAAAAACAACACTTACTATGTTTTCACTAGGAAAGCCATTAACTACTAAAATTTTGAAATATAAGCAAGAAAACCTATCTGTCTGAATTATGTCTATTCTAGATATATAAGTAAAACATGATTGTGTAAAGTTAATACTTTGAATATGTATATGTTTCATTATTTTTAAAATTTAAAATTTGATTTCATATTTATTTGGATATTTTTACATTTTCTATATGAAATGTATATATCTTCTAGACTCTATGTGGAAAACTCTGCCTCCCATTCTGTGTAATATTAGCTCATTCACTTACAGAAAGGAGTTCCTCCAGTCCAGCTAAATTAAATAAAATCAATTCTCCGAGTGAACTCCAAGAACTATTATGGTCCCTTTTATTTTGTCAATTTCGTCCAAATTAGTTAGAGAGCCTAGCCCAGTTGTATTGATTTTATCTAGAGAAGGAATGTAATTTTATTTATATATATAAAACCGCTATTTGGACATAGCATCCTTCTTCAGTATTTTAGAAACATGTCGAATACATAAATAGATGTACGGGAATATACCTAAACTAGAGACACATAATTAAATACACGCTTCCAAAACAGACCCAATTAAATGAAAACTAAACATGTCTATTCAAGCGATTAATATAATAAGTGATTGATTTATATTTTCACATAATTCGAAAGATAAACAAATAAATTTCTCAAGTGTTTACCTACGGCAATCGATCGTTTGTCTCTAGAAATTTCCTTGTTAAGCACATCATTTATTTCGTATATACTAAATTACACTAAATTCTAATTCGATGACTGCTTTCATCTAATCAGAAAAGATATGTCTACTTCTGGCTTTCTGTATCGTTTCTGATTCACAACTATTTTATAGCTTTTGGGGAAACTCTCAATTCATTTTCTTTATAGATACTTAATTAGTGTGTCCTGTTTGTAAAATTTCGAAATCTATTTCCTAAATGCGTATACACATTATATACAGGGTGTTTGCCTTGATTCCGCCGCTAATTATATCCAAAGAGGAGTAAAATTGATCGGGATCTCTGGATTTGACAGAGGTTCCAAAACTAGATTTACAATTATCAATATTTCCAAATTGAGGAAATCAATGTTTTCGAATTTGAAAAAGTTGTTCCCTTCTTTGATCGAGGCATTGGCTTTGGTTTCACGTTTCTGAGTTACTCGTTGTGGCGACAATTTGAAACCCTAGTAAGTTCCTTTTTCAGATTCCAGTGCTCCTCTAAAATGGGGAAATGGCTATAACTTTTGAAGGAATTGGGCAAAGTGTTGGCAGACGTTATTTTATAATTGTGTTTAGTTTGTGTCTTGAAAATTTTGTAACTCTGCGGAACTTAATCCTAATTTAAAAAATAAATGAATCTCAAACTCTTGATAGGTCGAAAGAGGAAGTTAAAAGAATCTAGATAATGTATACATTGCTTTTTATTTAACTATTATGTTCATCATTGAATACAAATTTAGCGGGGCGGGATTAAGTGAAAAACCCTGTATAACAGCTATGGTATTCAAATTCTGTAAATTACATAAGTTCTAAATACTAACATTCTTAAGCATAACTCTGCTCCAATTAATTTTCATTATATGCTTGAATACTTCAGGCGACCTTTGAAGGCTGGATGGAAGTAATGGTGGACGCGGTGGACGCTGTGGGGATTGAGAAGCAGCCCATTCGGGAGAACAACATCGGGATCTATGCTTTCTTTGTTGTCTTCATTGTGGTTGGATCCTTCTTCACTCTTAACCTGCTTATCACCGTCATTATTGACAACTTCCAGAAGCTCAAGAACAAAGTATGACCTCAAAACTTCAGTCCTTGTAACAACCCTTTACTCCAAGAATATAATACAACATATTTCAATAAATTTCCAATTATATTCGTTTACTACATGTGAATAAATTTAGTAGTATACAATTAGTATATGTTAAAATAATAAATATCCCGTTAAATATTTCCTACAAATGTTATTACTATTGTGAAATATTTAAAATTGAAATGACATAAAATAGTTTTTAGTTTATGTACTACTTTTGCTACATAATTATAATTATTATTTGTCGATGTTTTTCCATCACATTTTAGTACGAGGGCAATTATTTGGAAGTATTTTTAACTCCGGACCAGCGAAATTTCTACAACACTCTTAGGAAAATGGGAAATCGCAAACCTCAAAAAACGATTAAACGACCTCCGGTAAGTCAGCTAAAAGTCTATTGATTAATTATAGGCTTTATTGATTATTGATTGATAATGCATGAACCCTGCTTCACCATTTGCATGACGTTTATATTAAGTTGGTATCACATTATATTGTACTTTTGTAAACAATTACTTAAACCACTATATTTCACTCACCAGTTATAATGTTGCGTGTTTGAAACTTAATGTTGACCTTAATACTAATAACAAAATAATAATCTTCATTCTGATAGTTCTTTTTTTAACTTAAAAAGCTTATTTAATATTGAATATAATGAGTTCAGGTATTCAAGTATATTTCTTGTTCTTATACACTCATAAAAGAAATATAACACAGTAACTTATTAAATAGTTAGAAAGAATAAGATAATGAATCCATCTCAAAAAGATTATCTTTTATTATTCTAAAGAACGCTATACGAAATAATCCGTATCCGGGCTACGTTCTTCTAATCAGACTTATTAAAAAAGTTGATTAAAGGAGATACTGCAATACTGTCTTCATTAAAATTAGTCTATAATGTCTCAAAATACAAATCGTTTTTGATGTTTTCATTTAGTTTTAAGGAGATATTCCTATTTGAAAAATGATTTACTGTTAACGGAATATCGATTTATCTTTTAATTAGCATATTATAAATTTTCTTAAATTAGCGAATAAATTGTTTCCACGAAATACTGGCTGGGTGAATGATGACTCATACTGTCTACCCTTTCCCGAGAGGAAGGATCAATTAACTTATGTAGATGTAAGATTTGTCAACAACTGTCACTATAATAATCAGTCGCATGTTATTTCAAGAGTCAAGGGAGTTATTTTGCTATCAATATTTCAAAAATATTTGTCCAATTTTGAAATCATTTTGAAATTATATTAAAATTAATAATAATAATAATAATAGCAACTAATAACTTTTGTTTTCTTCGATGACACACGTCTCATAAACTAGACATTATCGCAACATAGAATAGAAAGTATATATTTCAAACAGCTATATCTCGGTAAATAAGTATCCAATGACCTTGAACGCTTAAAATCGCTACAGGCCTTCAAGAATATCGGACCAATTTGGTAGTTTAGTCTTATCTCCCTATGTGTCTTTTAAGGTCAAATAGTAACATATTTTTAAAATGTATCTCTTGTTTAAAAATGTGTAATATTTCACCATTAATTCAGAGAGAACTAAGAGATAAGAGAATAAGAGATAAGAGAACTAAAGGACAACTATGCCCCGATAGTCTTTTAATGACTTCTCAGTTTTAATATCATTAGTTACTTGGTTATTATGATATATGTAGTAGTTCGAATTCTAATCAAATGTTAAGTTTTTATTAATGGCCATCGACACTTACAGAAGACCCGATCAAAGCACGTTAATCTTTCTGAATCCACTTTTAGTCCTTGAGCCAATGAATATTTTGGTACCAGTTTGAGCAACCAAGCTTATTGTACATAATTTTAAAGGTCTTATACAAAGGATTTCATAAATGCCTGATAACCTTCGGTAGAGAGTAGCTTTCATGAGATACGGCCATTTTACTAATTTCCGATGTTAAAGAATAGAAGACATTTCTGTGTTTTTGACCCAATTTTCGTGAAAACGGACATTTTAGAGAAAAAAACTATTAGAAATATGTTTGAATAGATTTATGCATATCATTTTGTTTCTCTAAGT
>JAYRBW010062290.1:0-10019 GCA_036023295.1 Invenusta paracnida
AGTATCTACCGAAGTCAATACTGCTTAGTGTTAGTGTCTATACCCATGCCACTACTGATCATGATCTAGTATCTACCGAAGTCAATACTGCTTAGTGTTAGTGTCTATACCCATGCCACTACTGATCATGATCTAGTATCTACCGAAGTCAATACTGCTTAGTGTTAGTGTCTATACCCATGCCACTACTGATCATGATCTAGTATCTACCTAAGGCAATACTATTGATCCAGTATTTTGATCCATATTTGCTTAGTGTTTCTTTGTTATGATCATCGAGATATCATTATCAATAGCTCCACTATCTAGCCGTGTTAGGCGACACATATGGTGGTTAGGTATTAAAATCTCAAAGGCAACTCAGCATGGAATAAATGAGAAACACATTGAACATACACCGGACTGGCCTGCTAGGCGCATGAAGTCGTCCGGCTCAACATAATCGATTCAAAGCTGTACCAGTGATGGCAGAGTTGGCAAGTTATAGAAGAAGCACAAACGAGTAAAACTGGCTTGTTTATGGTGTTTGTGGAATTTCGAAAGGCATTCGAGAGCATGCTGTCATTCTGGAAATTTTGTATGCTTACAATGTCCCAAACTAACCCATTCGTGCTATTATGTCATTGTATGAATATGCCAGTGTGTTCGTCCTGACCAGCGATAGACCCAGTGACATTTTTAGCACATCATCTGGTGTCTTGTAGGGCGACACTGGCCCCATTTTTATTCGTCCTTGTAGTCTACTGGGTGATGAATACTACCATACCAAACAATACAGATGGGTTTCTCCTTTGTAAACGACGCAATAGCAAGAATTCGGAGAAAATGTTCGCCTTACTTGCATCCTCTGAACAAGCCGCACAACGAATCCTGAACTATCTTCTATCATTTATAAGAGAAAGAGAAAGCCCGTGTTGCTGTAAAAACGTTATTGTTACACATTTTCGGAGATCCACTCCATGGACGTGTATTACAGTAATACTTGTAATTGTAATACACGTCTATGGAGTGGTTCTCCGAAAATGTGTAAACACAGTTTTTACAGCAACACAGCCTTTCTGTTTCTTTTATAATTATATCATGTGGTTCATACAAGGGAGAACCACACTTTTATTTAATCTTGTGTCAGTTGCATCAAGTATTGGCCTATAGATGAACACGACCAAGACAGAGGTGCTTACAGTCCCCTCAAAACTGACTCAAATGTTCTACTTTCAAGTACCTGGGACGCTCCGTCCCTGACTCTAAGACCGATACTTCCTTCGACGTCGAGCACTAGCCTGATCTACTAACAACAAGCCCCGTATGATCTAGAACTCGCGTAGTCTAGCAGACAAGCTACATACTCAATGAATAAAAAATAACCACAATACAATGAAGATGTAATGTTATTTTTAAAAAGCTTTCGAACTTACGTACTCAATGTTTTAAGCCACGGATGAGTCGGTAGTGCAACGCCGAAACTTGGATCACCACTGTCACCTTCGAAAGGAACATCTACGCTACCCATTGGTGCCTGCTGCGGGCTTGCTGCATATCCAATACCAACTTGTACGCTCGTGTCAAGTTAACCTCACCTAACCAGCTGATTAAACAACGATGTATAAAATTGGCAGGCCATCTTATCCGCTTGGAGCATTCTGGATGCTATCCATGAGGTGCTTATCTGGCAGTCGTCAGCTCTCATTCGTCAAGGTCAGTGTCATACGGGAACCTACATAAAAACACTGGCGTGACGTCGGTATCAACGAGACAACTCACAAGGCGGCTACGCGTCAGTTGAGGGACCTCGCTATGAGATGCACCATTTGTGACTTACATGTTATAATTATAGATCGAGATATTGTGTGTTGCGAACATAACAAATTTTTAACAAATGAACTTAAGATAGGGATGACGAAAATCAAGATCCAGCGTATTTGGATCCACAAGCTAAACTTTCGGTATCTGACTAAAACATATATTAGAATAACGGGAATTGTCTCCACCTACTAAAAATAAGAAGATTTTATTACTCCCAATTCAGCTTCTCCATATATCGATAAACATAATTCAAAATAGAATAAAACAAGTTCAATCGGTCACATGGGCTCATATATGCGACACTTGCAGATACATCGATTCCAGCAAGAAATCACACACATTTTGTAGTAAGAGGAATCTGAATTGTTATACAGATATATCAAATAGAAAGAAAATTAATTAAAAATTCTAGAAAATTAAAAAGGACACGTTCAGGCAAGAGGTTAATGCATGACATATTATTGTTAATGTTGATAAGGCAGGAAGAAGAAAATTAAATAATATATATATATACTTTGTCTGATGGATAGGGAAAATTAGTTGAAGTATGTATAGATTTCTTTTTTTAATATGTACATCGAACACAGCAGAAAAGTTCATCGAAACCTTATAAAAACGTCGATACCAATACAGGTATAATTCATATAATGAAAATGGGTGGTATTTCACAGAAAACCTTTGAATGTGGCCGTACTACTAGATCATTTTATTTGTTAGTGAGCCCATCTAGAGAGGCACAATTCAACTAGACGCTATTTATCTATATCCCGACTTAAATATTTCTAGAATGCATAGGATGTATCAAACAACATGTTGAGTATCCAGTTTTGTATAGCATATATAATAATGTATTTAGATAAAACAACTATCATTCTACTTAACAAAAAATACCATTGTTCCAAGAATTAAAACAAATATTAAATCTTTAAAAACTCTTGAAAATCACTTCACAGAAAAATATTTGGTAAGGGAAAGAATGAAAAAATGTAAAGAAGAAAGCTTCACCGATCCAACAAATTCAACATCCGTGTTTGATTCATACAACCAAATCATTTATGTAGCAATGTCATGAGCCATATCAAAAGTCTTTATAAAACTCGTTTAGACAATTATAATTTCATTGTCGAAGAGGTGGACATAACGTTACTAGACTAGATATGGAATGAAATCCAAGGAGGAAGAGGAGCTAATGAAATTAGAACTTGCAGGACCAAAACAATCCTTATTCCTTCCTCATTATTCTATAGCGTAGAAATGTTACCTATAAAGAGTATACTCATATTATAATTATTTAGTGCCTTCACTTGGTTGAAATAGCGGAGACTCCGTGCATATCTGAATTCTAATCAGCATGACATCAATATAGCAAATAAAATTGAAGATGCCGTGTCAGTTACTGATCAATTTTTTATTGCTAGTACGTGGTAGTAGAATAGGTAAACCATACATTGTGAATATTATGGGTATTGCAGATTGGTTTGACTAAAAAGATTAGAAAACCGGTATCACTTTTCAAGGTTCGAATCAGCGAAAAGAAACGTTACCTATCACGAAACAAAGTTACTGCACTATTGATAAAGCAACTCAAATGCCTCCAACTTATTTCATCCAGAATTACAAATTGTCTATGTGCCAATTGCAGAAAGTCATCAGAAGCAAAAAGGAATGACAGTCTGAAGCGTCACATGTGGTAAACCCGCATATTATTAACCTATTAAAAAAATTCCTCGATATATGCAATCGCGATTGTAAGTCTAATTGCTCATAAAGATTTGTATCGTTCTTTGACATATCAGGATTAACATATTTCAAACATAACTTTGAGACAAATAGATGGCTTTGGACATTCATACTTCATTATTAACATCTTTAATAATATAGTAATAATATATAGTAATTATAGTAAATATAGTAATATAGTAATAGTAAAATATAGTAATAATATAGTAATATGACATCTTTTTGATTACTTATTAAATAATAAGGCATGACTGTAATACCTTAATTAAATACTATTGTATCATTATTTAATTATGTATTGAAAAATATATAAATTATTAATTCGTTGCTTTATTTTTTAGACGGCGTAATTATTAGTATCATTGTATAATTCTTACCTTCTACTAACTCTTACTTTTGTTATACTATACTAGTAGTAAATGATAATTCATTTTATCCATAATGGGTTTTTATACGTTACTATATACCATGTTTAATATTTTATGTGAATTGTCTTTATTATATTTTGTACGTACAATTATTATACAATATTTATATGATGCCATTTTGTTAAGATTTTCAATATTATTAAATCACAATTTTCTTTAAAAAAGGCGTAAGTGTACAAAAAAAGTGAAATTGCTTAAGTTTAACACAAAAAGACGTAAATAATATTTTTTTTCAATAAGCCGTAAGTGTTTCTAGAAGCATTTTCTATATCAAATGAGTAGATACTTTACCATTACGTGATATATTTCTAATGCTGTATATAAGAGCTTCTGTATTTCTAAATATCATCAATTTTGGCGGTATTGTATACTTTTTGAATCGCTCAAATTTAAAAACTTTCAAATGCTTCTCCTGAAAATTTGCTGTTACACTCTTTCTAAAAGTTAGCGACGATATATGGGATTTCAACTGAAATGAAAAGAAATGGCATTTTCTATGATATTTCAAAGCTCTGGATTTCATGTTTTAATATAAATTTGTTAATTTATTATAGACTAATTTCTATTGTAATTAATGATACATTTTTGGAATATATTATTTATTTAATGCCTTATAAAATATGTTTTAATAATTAGATGGTATTATTATTGTTTGGGAGAGCCAAGACATTTAATCCAATCGCTTTGACAATTATTTTTATTGCATTTGATATTTTTATCTGTAACATGACTTTAATTTCGCGCTTCAAACAAAAAATCTTCTAATATATCTAGACAGATTTTGCAGAAGATAATAAAACCCTCTTCATCCATCGGCAGGCCACGGTCTGGACCACATAGCCGAGCGGATCTTGTTCTATCTGGACACGGACTCCCTGCTTGCGGCCGAGCTTGTTTCACCCTACTGGCGCCGAGTTATCGCAGAGGGCTTTCTATGGAAGAAAGTGATAGAGACCCGCGTAGCTAGCAATCCCCTGTGGCGTGGTCTGGCACACCGACTGGGCTGGATTCGTTACATACGAGCACCTTCCTGCTGTCCCAGCTTTGAATCCTCAGTTAGTGGGAAGACTGAGGGAAGAAGGAAGGTAGAGCGAGAGCTGGAGCTGAGGAATCACAGTTTTTACAGGAACCTATACCCCAAGATACTTCAGGATATTGAGGTATGCTTGCACCCTTTGCTTAAGCTAGGAGTACAACAGAGATATTAATAGGATGAAGGTTACACCACAAAGTGTGTAAAATAAAGAGAATACCATAAAGCTTTAAGTAGAATAGAGGCGACACCATAGAGTTATAAGTAGAATGCAGTAGACTTCACAGAGTTATAAGTAGAATGCAGTGGACTTCATAGAGTTATAAGTAGAATGCAGTGGACTTACTTCATAGAGTTATAAGTAGAATGCAGTGGACTTCATAGAGTTATAAGTAGAATGCAGTGGACTTCATAGAGTTATAAGTAGAATGCAGTGGACTTCACAGAGTTATAAGTAGAATGCAGTGGACTTCACAGAGTTATAAGTAGAATGCAGTGGACTTCATAGAGTTATAAGTAGAATGCAGTGGACACCATAGAGTTATAAGTAGAATGCAGTGGACTTCACAGAGCTATAAGTATAGGGCGACAATATAAAGCTATGAGGGGAATAGATGTAACACCACAAACAATGAGTATCATGACTGAAATGTTTGTTTTATAACTAGCGGGTTATTGCAGTCTCGTCTGCGCATTCAAATTTATAATGATTTTAGTTTTATTTATGCCAAAAAGAGTAGCAAAATTTAGTTTTCTCCAAATAGGATAAATTATGGATTAAAGAAATCAATAGAGTTTTTTGAGTTATTGAAGAACAATATGTTTTCTCGTAATGTAATACAACGAACATATTTTTAGCATCCATGTTTGAAAGAGCTCGTCTTAGTATGATGCAAACGTTTTTGTTTTTAAATTTTTAATTATTTTGGTGCGCATTGTATATTTAAATATGAACAACCGACCATCTCTACAATTCGAATGCTTATTTTATATGTGTTACAAATATGTTTAGTTCTTATTTCTATATTATCAATTATAACTTTGTATTTATGTTTATATATCTCGATATGGATTATTTTAAATTACTGTGTTGTCCAGTGTAAAACGAACTGGCATGCAAAGTTGCAATCCAAAGATCGGAAGTGACAAATCTTCTTGAAAGCAAACCAAAAAAGGATGCTACAATATCAAAAGCATTAAAAACTAAAAAAAACGCAACTATAAGTACTCGCAGAACTAGGTGGGCTTACAAGGAACAAGAAAAATAAAGTTTCATAGAAATGCAACATATTAAAAGAGAAAAATGTAATTATGGATATTTTATTAATTTTATGAATATTTGTTATTATCATTTTAGTTCTTTTGGAGATTTAGATAACTTTGAATACGTTATAACTTCTTTCAATAAGATATAAATTAATGAGTATCTATTTGTATGTTGCCTGTATCACTTATGGTCTCAAATTTGCCGAACAAAACTGATTTGCAGGCTTAGAGTTTTATTTCACTATAGTGACTACCTAATCATAAATGTACCATGTATACATATTATGTACTATTTGTTAAAAACATGAGTTTTAAATAATACTGAAATTTTCTATGTTTAAGTATGTTGCGTTTTTTTGGTTCACCTACGTTATTATTTCAATATCAGGCCGCAGTCAGCACTGCAAGTGATGTGCTTTTGATAAAATTAACACGTATCATCATTTTGGAAGATCATTTTTTATAAGTCGCACTTTTATCGAAATAGAGCACTCTGCTCTATATCGCTTTCAATATTTTGATATTCAAGTCTATCCTATCGAAGCAGACTGTTACATTAAGTAGGATAGTGTTAGTGACCTGCTTATTCATATTGCTTTACCTGTCCTACATCTTTTAGACAGATCTAGGTAAAATCTACCTGGTAGTCTAAATATGCCGTAGTCGTTTTCTTCTATGTATACTGTTAGATTTGTGTGTCTACATACACATTACCAATGATATTATTCACCATCATGTATAAATACGTTGGCAATTTATTCGGGTATAAGTTTTAATGAGTTGCAAAGCAAACTAAAAGAGTGTGTGGTGAAATTAACGATTTCCGTGTATATTACACCCCTGTAACTATTTGCTAGCTAAAGCCCGACTGTAGAGACGGCTGTTTGGCTTCTATTTACTAGTAAAGTAATATAAAGTCTGTTAGTATTACTCATCACTAATGGCGTATCTAATATATTATATGTGTATTGTAGAAAAGTTGTTTGCAGACTGTCGACTCGTGTGTTCTGTATATATGCATGCTATACTTCCTTATAATATTATATTGTAATATATTGAATATTATGACTCTGCCATTTCTTTAGTGTAAATTTCCCTATAATCCCCAATAATATTGATTCGTTGTTTAGTCCGTTATTACTCACAAGGCTATTCATAGAAGGGTGATTTGATATTTTTAAATTAGTTAGTTATTGATCTGCCTAGATTATTGTATCTGGAACAATAGGAAAGATTACTAATTGTAAAATAGTTGTTGACCTAGTCTTTTTCGTCATACTATCATCTATAATGTGTATAACATATTTGGAATCTTCGCTTTATATTGATTGTTTCTTACTTTGAGTTCATTTCTAAACCTTAAATATTCTGAATAACAAGTAATTCTTATGCTTGGATGTAAAACCTACTCTGAACTATAGCATAAAACATAATATGTTATTATTGAATGTATCATAACAAAATAAATAAACATCATCAGCATATATAAAAACGAAAGCCTTGGATCCCCTCAAAGATAAAAAGTTAAAATAATGCTGATGATGCGTAGTTCTGCTATTAAAAAAAATAATATGAAAAGCGCAAATAATTAATTGCTACAATGCGTGTTGTTTAAAATGCATATATGCAGATAAATATGCAACATATTATATCAATTGGAAAATTCAGAAAAATAAGAAAAGATAACTTTTGGCAATAGAAAAAGAAACCTTAAAACTCACACGATAGAATTTCTACAAATTTTTGCTCGATTATTATAATGAATTTTCCAGTATTTGTATTTGTATGTGTTACATGTTTATCTGTATATGCATTTTTAACAGAGCTAGCATTCTAACAAATAAATATTGCCGCCTATTATATCAATTTCTTCGATGGTTGACAACATCATCAACATTATTTTAACTTTTTGCCTTTGCGGAGCTCGCATCTTGGCTTTGATTTTTGAGACGCTGTTTTTATATTCTAATTATTCAGAATAAACATATTTTCATCAAAATCAACCCCTTTTTAAAAGGCTACTAAATACCCCTTTAAAAGTTCAACGTAGGAAGTCCTTAGCATTTTTGATTACGTTAATACCAAAAATGAATATTTTAACGAACTCTTGCCTGATCTATTAATGTTTAAAGTTCCTGTATCTATGGCCTATTCTCCTTAGCATTAATGGCTAGAGCTGCGAGTATAGCACAAACTAATCGCCGACGCTCTTGTTCTTGACTATCAAATTTGTAATTAATTGGTATTATTGTCGTTTTATGAAAAAATCTAGAAAGTTACATTTTTATTACACTATTTTTATCTGCTATGCATGCATTAATATGATAACTATTATCTGTTGAAAACGTTACTAACTGCTTTTCTTAAAAAGATAGTCAGTAGTAATAATATTCACATTAATAAATGAAATCCAAGTATAGTAACTCGTTTAACTCTTCATATTTATTGTGTATATTTTTTTAATTACTTCAATAAATGCTTTTTTAGTCAAGAAACCCGTCCACACGGTTCGATTTTGTTTTGATTCGACTTTTCTATTTTTTTTAATTATGTCAATTGCTTAAAATACATGTGTATACATACGTGTATATCTGTAGTATAAACCAATTATGTTAGTGCTAAATGTAGAGGGAATGTAACCGTGTAAACGCAGCTAAAAGGAGCTATTTTAGATTTTTTCTAAAATGTTAAGTACATTTTTTAGCATTTCAAGGGTGCTCTAAATATAATTAGAAAATAGATTTGATTAGTTACTACACTAATTGTATAATGATTAGCATTTATACCAAAATGCTATTTAAAATTAACAAATTATAAGGAAAACACGGAAGTTATATTTTGCATTAATAATTAAAAGTACAAGCACTTTTTTAACCTAGCATACAAAAATGTATTGACGTCTGAATAAACTACTTTTTTTCTATACCTGTTTTGTTTGCTTAGCGCATTGAGGAGAATTGGCGATGTGGACGGAACATTCGTCGGACAATCCCCTGCAACAGTGAGACCAGTAAGGGCGTCTATTGCCTTCAATACGACGATACGAAGATAGTTAGTGGACTGCGTGATAACACAATAAAGGTGAGTGTCCCCGAATACAAATGTCCCTTTGTACGAGTCCTCGTATTTATTGATATTTTTATCTAATCTTTGGATTAATGGATATTATCACATTAAATCTTTTTGTTGTGTCTACTAATTTGTATTGTCGTCGTTACCCGTCATATTCATTTAATTTTATTCAATGCATACTTTTATTCTGATGTTGGTCCTATTTATAGATCCTATAATAATTAAACTCCGATTTATTAATCCACACTTTCCGATTTCTATCATAAACTGAAAGTTTATAATATCTTTATAAAAATCAAACAAAACTACAATTTATAATGCAACACATTAACAAAGGTTCTTGAGTTCCAAAAATTATTAGTTAATTTATATTTTTAGACCTATATTTGTGAGCGAGCCATTTAGAGCATAATTGATTTGTAACATTTTCTGTTTTAAATACTTAAATACCAATAGCAGTGATGTTACGCCCTGCGATTTAAATCGCATTGCGATTTTTTGGGAAAAGCTGCGATGCTGCGATTTTTTTCATATTGTGTTTTGAAAAAAAATAGTTGTATTGTACACGTAAGTTGTGTACTTTAATTAGTTTTTGCAGATCACACATACTCATACTATTTTAAATGTAGGATACTAACTTCTCAATTGTTGTATACACTAGTCCTAAGTATGACAAA
>JAYRBW010062291.1:0-10019 GCA_036023295.1 Invenusta paracnida
AGAGGAGAGGAGAGGAGAGGAGAGGAGAGGAGAGGAGAGGAGAGGTATTTTTTCCGTTCGAATTGAAATAAGTAGTTATGTATATTCAAATAACGTGTGGCTGGTATTAAATAGTCACTTAATCAGAGATAGATATTGTCTATATACTTGTAATGATTTCAGCCATGATATTCGGATAATCTTTCACTGAATGTGTATTATAGACGTTATTAGAATATATTTATACGAAATATTCTGAAAACGGTACATACTACATTGGGAGAAATATCAAACAACACAATGTACAATATTATCCTTTAACAATATGTATCTTTTAAGGAAGACAGCCACTTAATATTATACTTTTCTTTGCTGCAAAATATTAGAAAGTGGAGCCTTGGGAGAACAGGTGCAAATTAGATAGATGGAGTGTCGACTGAAGTGGCTATCGCTTCCAGGAAGTCAGACAATTATTTTCTCTCCTATTTATCTGTCCGCATATATATATGTACCGTACCTCAGAGTCCAATATTTTCTGTTCCTTCTCTCTAATCATCTCCGATTCAGTACCGAAGACAGGATGTGTATATTCTCGAGGAAGCATATTATATATTCGTAGAAATACGAGTTGCCTCATTTTAGTATCGGATAACTGGATGCGGGTAAATGGGCAACGCTTATCTTCTGAAGTATATGTATGTATGTGTGCAATCGCTCAGCTGCATGGACTACGGAGAATAATTCTAAAACATGACAACTAAGAGATGTTGAAAGTAAAAGCCAAGAAACGAGCTCCTCAAAGATAGCATTTTAAAATAATGTTGAAGATATACCTATCACCGCGTTATAGTTCAGCCATTGTCGAATCGGGTATTTACTGATTAGTTTCATATAAAAAAGGGTTATAATGAAGTACAATAAAATGTGTTTTTGCCGATAAAAAAAGTTATACCCAATTTTGTATTATAAAAATGTAAAATATCTGTTCAACTGCATTACTAGGAAGTTTAGTAAACATATAAGTTGCGTTCTACGTTAAACTCGGTAATTGACAGAAATCTTTTCATATTCATACATCATGTATTGGAACTTGGAATTCTTGAATCAAATCTAAATCTAGAAACATGCCCCCCATCGATCACCCACTACAAAGAACCATCTTACAAACACTGCCTCTTTTATTCGAATTATCTGTGGCAAGCTGAGGTGCCTGAGGTTCAGCGAAGCGATCACAAATCGATAAGGAGAGGTCAGCAGTCTCAATGAAAAGCTCTTTTTACAAAGTGGTCGATGCGCTATCGTCGATAAAATCGATAGTTAGGGAAACAAATCAATACTATATCAATAAGTTTTCTTTATTATTCGATGCGCTCGATTTAATCTAACAAATAAATATATGTAAATACTATCAGAAGTCAGATTTTTACAAGCCTTGACATTTATTTAAAATAACATTATTGATTTCATATAGGTAAAGAGTAATACATTATGGACAATTTATTGCTGACGACTAATTTGAACAAAACGCAGTGATATAAGTTCAACCATGCAGAGTAATTAAGAGACAGAAATTATACTGCTATATGTTGATAACCCCGAAGCTTTTGCAAAATAATGCTTTAAAAGCAGTCAGGGGCACATTTCAAATTAAAAGTTGCACAATATTTGAGTAGCTATTAAATTTATTCAATAAATGTAGACTAATATCTCAGATGACTTTTAAATAATGCGTAACTTTAATGTCTAAAGATTTTAAAAGTAATTAATAACCCTATATCGTAGCTACGTCTATTATTAGCTGTCACCAGTGTGGTTAAGCACACTTTTAGATACGCAAGGCAATAAATTATATTTTACAGACAACTTAGATATAGTTAAAATTCTATGAATATATTTGCTCTTAAAATTTAATTTATACAAATATTTAATACTTACTACTAAATTATTGTAACCCATTTAAGTGATTTTTTTAAATTGGGACAAATTTACACAATACTTGACTCTAATATGGCATTAATGCTTTGAGTTATATTAATTAAACAGCAATCGAACGATGTTTTTAAAATTTGGGTCGAAGATCTGAACGCTTACTAACAGCTGTAGATAATAATATATATATTGTTGATAATAGATATATAATAGAAAAGTGTGCTTTGTCAGCCAAAGTTAAAAGTCTTGCTTTGCCCCAAGATCTTGAGTTGGCAGAAGAAGCATTATACTCCGAAGGAGTCGACAGCACCACCAGCTATATCCAGATATATTTGGCTATGTTGTTAACGATAGCTTTTTTGAAGATAAACAATAAACCTGAGCAGAAGAAAGGAATCAGGGTATTTCTATATATTGAAACCCACCTAACCTCTTCGAATCCACTTCACCATATGTTGAGGTTGTCTTTGAGGGGTTCCAAATGAGGGGGGGGGGGACTGCCTATAACCAGAGCAGAAACACTTGCAGAATTCGAAAAGCTGCAAGTATATTTTGCTCTGACAGAAGGCACGCCAGACAGTGTTAAGTTTCGGCTTTTTATTTCAATTATCTCAGATTTTCCGGACAATTCTTTTTTGTCACTTCAATATACCCCCCTTCAGATTTTCTCAAATTTATTATTCATTGATAAAGATATATGCATTATATGTACCTTATAGATAGATAGGTAACACCTTTTAAGAACGGAATAGTTGGTATATTATGCCACAAATACAAATCAATATATGCTTAGAATATATCTGTATTTAATATTGCCATATAATTGTTAAACAGTTAGTTAATATTTATATTCAGAAAGATATTTCTTTTTGCACTAACATTTTATAAATGATCATAAATCGATCTAAATGTGTATTGTAATTAGTTGTTTACTGTGTCACTTTAATAAACAATGATATCTGCTTATGCAGTTAAAAAATAATAGCCCTTTTCGTAACCGAAATGACGCGAAAAAGTCCTTTTTTATGCCATTATTATGTTGGCCTCTGCTAGCAACTCGAAACATGAAAGTAATTCATACATAGGCCACATCGAAAAAAAAACCGTTGTTTGTAACTAAACGCATTACATTTTTTTATCATAACAAGTATTAAATAAAATATAAGCTTTATAACAAGTAAAAATAAGTCCTGAATCAATTATAAATAGCAGCCACCATTTTCTACCACATTATCCATGTGTTCCATCATCTCGTTGAGTGCTCTGCCCATGCGATTCTGCGTAAAATGTGGTAAATGTTCATCCAGGAATTCTGCTATATCATCAGGTGATTCAAATCATCACGGAGTGCTTCCAATCGCGGAAATATAAACCTGTCAGATAGATTCACGTCAAGCGAATATGGTGGTTGGTGAAGCAAGCGGTTGTTTTCTTCTTCAAAATGTTGAAGCGTCGCTTGGGCCACATGAAGGCGGGTATTATCTTGTGGAAATATACGTTGTTCATGGTTTTGGTTCTGAAAACAAGTCGTCGTGTTTTCAGTAATTTGTATGCATCTCTGGTGTCTATTGATTGATTGATAGGTAATATTTCATAATAATGGCTTCCCTTTTGTGATACTGCCACTATAACAAGTGATTTTCTCTCCATCTATGTGACAGGTTTATATTTCCACGATTGGAAGCATTCCATGATGATTTTGAATCACCTGATGATATAGCAGAATTTCTGGATGAATATGTACCACATTTTACGCAGAATCGCAAGCGCAGAGCTCTCAACGAGATGATGGAACACATGGAAAATGTAGTAGAAAATGTTGGCTGCTATTTATTAGTAATTCAGAACTTATTTTTACTTGTAATAAAGTTTATATATAATACTTGTTATGATAAAAAATGTAATACAAAGAACTGTTTTTGTGTGGCTTATAGTATAATATAGCTGGCAGGCGTTCCTGATACTTAATTAGAAGAACACACGGTAATTATATCTTGAATACAACTTACCTAACACGAATCAGGCATTTAATACTGGGAAACAAAGCAAATTGTATATAGTTTAATTAGTTATATATAAATCCATACCAATAGTAGGTAGGCAAGTATATATCCTACTTTTCCGATATTTCCAAACAATTCAATCGTTAACTTATATTAAGTAACTGTCGTGCTATTTATTTCAAGTTTTGAAATTTATCCAAATTTAATCGCAAATGTATGTTACTTTGTTATTTTACCATCCTAATCCTACCGGCAACCAATATCAATAAGATACGTCAATCAATTTGAATTGGGGATTTTTAAATCTTAATGCTATGTATCATAGAAATTAATTAATATATATACACACAAACTAATATGTAAGCTGGTAAAGTATTAAGCAAATATCACTGGCTAGTATAGAACACAATGACTTTAAATAAACCAACCAGACAGCAGACTACTTTTGGTAAACAGAATGGAGATAGAGACGTTTTCAGTGTAAAAAAGACGTAGATTTTCCATAGCATTTTAAAGGTAAATCGGTTTAGAACACCTATTTCTTGTGGTTATTTTTCTGTTTAATTTGAACAGAAAAACAACAAAATCTATTTAAAAAAGAGATTATAACCAACAGTAGTTATTTTAGAATCAAATGTAATTAACTCTACTTAAAGGAAATCATCTTAATATATATTAAGTACGTTAATACGTTTAGACTGAAACTATTTGTAATGTATAAAGATAACAAATACATATTCATTTTACTTTCATTATAGACACAGAACAACAATCTCAAAAAAGAACGGAACACTTTGAAGAAGCAAGTTTATAATTACTGTCAATAACTAAGAAGACCCTTTCCAATTATCGCGACAGTAAAAATAATCCAAATATGGATACATTTTTTCTATGAAATCAAAAAAGATGTTACTGATCCATAATAATGTACGATAAAATATGTTTAAGGTTTTTATTTTATGATATATATTTAAACTTTTCAAAATTAGTGTAGTCAGTAGTAAATAACAGTGGTATAATACAGCAAACATAACTTCGTAAAATATGATGTTCTGCCATCACAGTTGGCTTTTATTCTGTCAACATGTTTTTGTCAGTTCATACTGTTGTCTAAAGCGAATTTCTAGTCCATGTCAACGATTTACATGATGACATGAATAACATGTTAATGAGTTGGTGTATTGAACCCATTTTTAAAATTATACAAATAGTTTAAATTGAAATGAGTTGCATGTGTCAATATAGTAATTTCTGTGAATAAAACTAGTGTATTGTAGAATATTCACTTTCTTTATTTAACTCAAATTGATCACCGACAAATAAATTCTCAATATTTTTTGGGCGCTTTAAAATTCGTAAAACATTTAATTCTATACTAAACTTTATATCATATAAGTCACGAATAATGGTTGAAATCCTAACAGACATCAAACTTCTTATTTACAATCAAAGAGTCGGCTAAATCAACAAATTAACGATTCGTTTATCCCCACTATAAAAAGCTTAGATGAAATTTAAATTTGAGTTAAAAGGCAGCAAAGGAGGAAACACAGGTTTGGAAGGGGATAGTTATATTTTATACATCGTTACAGTATGTATACATGTAGTGGCATGTGTTGATGTCACGAAAACACAATATATAAACAGGAAGATTCCATCAGAGAACCGCAAAATAATCTGCGATATTCTCGAAGATTACGGGCAAATTTGGTAACTGCAAAAAACTGGAAGATCTATGCAAGACAATATTCATGGCCAGCATTTGTTTATTTTAATAATATACACAATAAAAGCACTGACTGTCCACGGATTTTAGATAATTTTCGACTGCTTTCCAATCATGACTAGCTCTCATACAGTCAAGTTTTATTGCAATATTTGTCATTTATTATCATAACTCACATTACTTAAAAGTAGTATGTGCATAATTTGAATAATAATCCTACATAAGATATATACTATTTAAACAATCAACAAAATAAAGGTATTCCCTGAACTGCGTAGGTATATAACAATGCGCATTAAAAAGATTTCTTAACATTAGAGCTATAATGAGAATAGAGGCGACGGACATGTTCCAAAATGTATGGAGACTGTCAACAGTTTAACAAAATGCTATGCTGGAAAAACATGTATGCTATAAGTAAACAGAACAAATTTCAGCTAATCGGTTGACGCCTCTATTCTACTTATAGCTCTGTGATGTGACCTCCTGTTGAGGAATAATAGTAAAACAATGGAACACGACACATTATAATCCTGAGGTAGCCAAGTGAGGTATGTGTCGGTGTCGATGGTTCTGATAAATATTGTGTATGCTGTGAATTTGTGTACGGTTGGATACAGGGAAAGCATAAAACAATGGAGAAAGGAAATTACCCGTAAAATACTTTTGTAAAAATAATGATGATTTCCACTGATTTGTTTTTCAATCATAAATCCATACTTGGACTCCAGAGTAGATAACTAACAAGCCATCTTTCTGCGTACATGTTATTTGCATGTAAATTGGATCGAGATCAAACATTTGGTAATATAAAAAACGCTTTATTTACGCTTCTTAAAACAATGATACAACATGCTGAAATGTACTCAAATAAGAAAATGATTATAGCCATAGTCAAGATTCAACGGTGACAGTAGATTCATCAATAAATCGATAGACTTTAGTACGAATTTAAAATTGTTTAAGTTTGGGCAATAAATAATCTGTAATACATAAAGTGTGAAATTTCATTCGAAATATAATGCGTAAAAAAAACAATTAAATTGTAAATTAAACTTGAATAAACATAACAGGTTCTTAATCGATGAGATCGGCTTCTTAAGAGGTAATTAAAATCAATATAACGAAAAAAATACAAGCAATTATATCGACAAGTAAATGCAAAGTTGGAGATCAATGTGAAATGTACAGTGAAAAGAGAACTAAGGTTTCAGGAAGTCATAATCGCGAGAGAGAAAACGGCCACTCATTGCGTCGATCAATAATTAATCGGGGTGGGATAAAAAGTTATCAAATAAAAAAGTTAAAAAGAAACCAGTCAGAATATGCACACGTGGTAGAGCAAATGCGGCGTAATGTCTTTACTAGTACCCATGATATCATTATTGTGTATCTATTTAGAATCGGTTGCGTCCCTATAAAAAGAAGCAATTCACAATTTGGTCACGAAGATAAAAATAGGCCTATTTAATCGGCTAAAATTAGTTAAACATTAAAATAATAACACAAATATGTGCATTACTACTCACAAACTCTGTAAGTAGTATTTCAATAAAACTGTCAATATTTTACAAAACGCACGAGATTCAATAGTTGTTATAAAATAAAATGGCAATTTGTGGTTAGTGTTCACGATTTGAGTATGAATGAACTGCAAAACATCAACAACTCCGACACTTTCTTCTAAAAATGTTTGCAGAAAATTTAAATTGCAGGACAATAAAACCCATTAAACTAAAGATAGATATTGCGTATGATATACTAATGAAATGCATGTTGTAATCTGGACATAAGCGTAACAGAAATGCCACATTCTACTTTTATCTACACTGAACACGGAAGAGAATGTCAGCGTGTAATTTATTGGTTCATTGAGTAGCTGCCGACAGTGCCTTATATTAAGTCATGACTAAGAGATTGCGGTATAAACGATTTACTACACAATAGCATTTTAAAATCAATACTTTTATCCGATCTAAGTTTATTAATTTTATCGAAAAATAATCAAGATCATAAATACCCAGATACGATGAACTGTGGGCGACAGGACGCAAGGTATAGCTAAGAGTCTTTCTCGCCTTATGTAGCCGATACGTACACGAGGTAGGAGTTTAGATGTAGTTTGGTAGAATAACAAAAAGGCCAGACTATGGCATACACTCGCACAGGCTGCTGATTGGCTGCTTCAACCGTCCAATGGGGGTCCCATATAGACCATGCATATCTCAGTGTTTCCATAGACAGCCGAGACCGCCGGGTACAGAGGTATGTTGGGAAGGTTCCGGAAGGCCACGCCTGAAAGATAACAAGCAACGATGATCCCCAGATAACGTGTCAACCATAGACAATCTTTCCAATATTGAATAACGGCTAGTTTAAGGGGATTGATGCGAATACAGTTATGATTGGCCAGAAAGCACGACCAATCAAAGAACTCTCACCTAGAAACTCGAAGTTCTTCTCAAAGGCCAGTGTCTTGTCATCGCAGTCGAGAATGAGCCGAATTCGTTCTTCAACCTGATAGTGGAGAAAAAATCAGAGTGAAATAATCATTGACAGAGCTATAAGTATCATAGAGGCGACATAACAAAATACACTAGCTCCCTTGGTGCAAATGTTCCGGGTATACTTAAGATCATGGACTTATTCGGGGTATTTACAAAAGTTTTCTTTTTTCTAGGACCAACTCAAGTTGAATCATTAAGTCTGCAACAATCTTAGAAGGCTAAAATATACGACAGCGAACAATACGATCCATCTTATTCAGTTGTTGATCTGTCTGTCACTTAGCAATTGGTATAAAACATTCCAGTTTCGATTGTTACTTCCTCATTCTTGTAAATAAAAAGTTCGTGGATGCTTTGAGCCCTATTAGTAAATTCCTTTTAAAGACATATTACAAATTCATTTAAAACACTGTCTGTAGGTTCAATGTTATTCGGCCCGAATCAACAAACACAAATGTTCTGTTGTGACGTGCAATCCTAACAAAACTCGAACTGACCAACCTTTTAACGGTAATCATCAACACCGATTTTAATTCAGCCTTATCTTAAAGGCAGATAGGCGTCTTATTGACGCTGCTCTTATTATTTACAGCAAAGGATAACTCCCGCAATTTGAATTCTAGTCACTTGTTGTATTTATTATAGTTTAATTCATTAAATCTCGTTCTCCTACACACATGTAGGAACTACATAATGCTTTTCCCTACCCCTTTTAACAGGACTATATGCTGTAAATTGGTTCATTTTCTGATAATAAAGATCTTAAATTGTTAAATATTTCATTTCAGAGAACACTTCTGCTATTATTAGTCAATAGATGGTTCACTAAAAGTAAATGGAAGCTCGACTGTTTAACACTTATCGCTAAGAAACAAACAGATAAACAAGCCAATGAGAAGAGAGTGAAGTTGCCTAACTAGCCAATGAGAAGAGAGTGAAGTTGCCCAACTAGCCAATGAGAAGAGAGTGAAGTTGCCCAACTAGCCAATGAGAAGAAAGTGAAGTTGCCCAACTAGCCAATGAGAAGAGAGTGAAGTTGCCCAACTAGCCAATGAACAGAGAGTGAAGTTGTTTAACTAGCCAATGAGAAGAGAGTGAAGTTGCCCAACTAGCCAATGAACAGAGAGTGAAGTTGCTTAACTAGCCCCAGGTGAGTGAGCACGCTCAATAGCTTACCTTGTACTCTCTGGTGGTGCATATCGTGGGATAGGAGCCCTGTTTACTGCCCCTGTGGATGAGGACATTGTCGACGATATTCCATCCCCAGCTGTGATCATCGCGACCCAGAAGGGCCATATAGCCACTACAGTGCAGTGTGCCCTTCTTCGTGGCAAGTCCTGGAAGGAGTACAGGTGAAGACCAAACAACACACGCACACTGAAATTACTTGTTCAACAATGTTCACAATTAAGTGGGTTATAATATAAGAACATTTCAATGGGTCTAGAGACTAGTTGATATGTGAAAGTAGGTTGGCTATGCAAGGGATGGGCTTGAAAATGTGAAATATAATTAGATAGCAAAAAATGACTTCACAATAACAATTAGATTGAAGCTTTGTCAATATAGGAGCAATTTTAAAGTACACACAGAACCAAGCTATAACAGTAAAACATGTGTTTGAAGCATTTAATCAATACAATCTAATCTAATCAAAGCTAATTTGAAGAGATTTATTGTCAAAATGTATTTGGTATTTTTGGGTCATATTTAAAATTAATATATTAACAGATTAACTTGGCCCTATATAAGAGTGGGGGAACTTTTTCTTGTAATGAAAAAGAAAACATAGCCGATATTAAGGCTTTATTTAACAAGAACAACAGTAGTGTTTCATATAACAGAATAACCATAATACTGCAAATATTAGATAGA
>JAYRBW010062292.1:0-10018 GCA_036023295.1 Invenusta paracnida
GTGTCCTTTATTTAGTTCACTCTATTATAATAACATTGCGTACCTAACTCCAATTAGGTAGGCATTATGTTGTTGTGTCCTTTATTTAGTTCACTCTATTATAATAACATTGCGTACCTAACTCCAATTAGGTAGGCATTATGTTGTTGTGCCCTTTATTTAGTTCACTCTATTATAATAACATTGCGTACCTAACTCCAATTAGGTAGGCATTATGCTGTTGTGCCCTTTATTTAGTTCACTCTATTATAATAACATTGCGTACCTAACTCCAATTAGTTAGGTATTATGCTGTTGTGTCCTTTATTTAGTTCATTATATTGGGGTGACATTACGTAACTCCAATTAGTGACCTATTATCAATATAACACAAGTTTTTTTATAATTGTTATCACATTTCAATTTCAAATGGCTAGAAGACGGATCAGCGCTCAAGAAGTTTTAGAAAGAATTTTGTCCATAAACAGTGGCAAAAGGGGATATGACAGCTCAAATGAAAGCGTAGAAGATCAACACCAAGAGCAACCAAACCTCATCGAAAGCTCTAGCGACGAGGAAGAGGAAGTGCCTGTAGTAAACCCAACAGCAGATGGACGAGATGGTACAAGATGGCAGATAGTAGACAGGCTCCATGTTGGACGTGCAGAGCAGCAAAACGTTTTCACCGGCCGTCGGGGACTCACAAGATATGCCAATACAATCCAAACTCCTGTAGATGATTGGCGCCTTCTAATTGATGAGGTATGCATTTGCCACATAGTCCGGTGCACAAATGACTTTGCCTTTTTGAAAGACCCTGCCTTCTTCCGTCTGCAAGAGGAAGTACTAGAACATTTCATAGGCTTACTTTATATTAGAGGTACAATGAACCAGAGAACTTTCCCTCTCGAAGCACTCTGGTCAGTTTCAATTGGATGTCCTGCCTTCAACCGATGTATGTCAAGGAACAGAATGCGCCTCGTGAAGAAATACATCAGATTTGATGTCTCTGAAGCTCGTCGACAAGCTCGCCTTGATTTCAGATGTTCTCAACAGATTCGTGAATAACTCAATCCAGTCATACCGTCCATGAGCTTCACTCACAGTTGATGAGCAATTGTTCCCCACCAAGGCCAGGTGTCTCTTTACACAATATATGGCTAATAAGCCCGATAAATTTGGAATAAATGTTGGATACTGGCCGAGGTGGAAAGCAAGTACAGGCTGCATCAATGTGATACCATACACTGGAGCTGATGAGCAATGCGATCTCCCCCTTGGTACTCATGTGGTCGTCAGTCTGATGCAATTTCTTCTTGGCAAAGGTTATAATGTAACCACAGATAACTTCTTCCCCAATAAGATTTGGCCCAACGTTTTCTGCAACAAAGAACAACAATCACTGGTACTGTGAGAGCCAATCACCGTGAGTTGCCGCCTCCCAAGACCCTCGCCCTCCATGACTCCGAATTTTACCAATTTGAGGACCTTCGCCTCACCCGATACCAGGCCAAGAGGAACAAGGTAGTCCACATCATGTCCTCACAGCACAAAGGCAATCACACTCAACCTGAAGAGAAGAAGAAACAAGAAACAATTCTATATATACAATGCCAACAAGTTTGGGGTGGATCTCCTTGACTCGATGTGCAGACAGGATGTCCACAAAGGCTGGCTGCAGGAGATGGCCGTTAGCAGTGTTTTATAACATCCTCGATCTAGCAGGCGTCAATTCGTGGATCCTCTTTAAAAAGGCTACAGGAAGCAATATCCATCGAAGGAAGTTCATGTTGCAGTTATCAGCTCAACTCCGAGGCGATCTTCTTGACGACCATGAAGCTCCTCCAGTTCCTGCTTCTCTCAACAACCTTCGCCCCTGGTTCCAAGACCTTCCCATGGAAAAGCGAGTCAACTGCCTGCTGGAAATTCACTGCACAAAGAATCGAACTGTCAATTCGTGTGTGATTTGCGATCGTCCGGCTTGTGGCAAGTGTTTAGCCACTATTTGTACTCGGTGTGCACCATAAAATGTATAAGGATATTGTATTGACTTTTTCCTAATAACAATTACATGACTATGCTTTATTGACTCTTACATAAGTATTTATTATTGAGTAGTACATGAATATTCGTTATTGACTATTACAATTCAAGCTGGCTTATGAACCACATTGAATATATTATTGTGCATTTGTCTATGTTTTTGATTGCACATTTTTACGTTTTTTCATAATTTGTATTGATATTATTAAATAAAATCTGTATGTATTAAAAACATGTGTATGTACATGTTTGTTATTTATTGAATTTGAAATAGAAAATCAAAATTGAAAAGTAATTTGAAGTTCCTTTCCTGTAAATTTTGTGAATTTACGTTAATTGACGTAGTGGTGCTTCATGGCTTTTCTTGAGTCATATCTTTATGAATGCTTCGATCTTGCTCATATTACAGAATTACCTTTAGCTAGTAAAATAAATAAAAGTAACGGAAAATGGGTTCAAAAAAATGTATGGAACACTTTTTATTAAACATTGAAACATGAGATTTACGTCAATTGACGTATCGGCGCTTCTAGTGTTAAAGTTAAACAAAATACACACGAATTAAAATATTATACTTAAAAAAATAATTTCAATACTTAAAAATATTTTATTTTTTTAGATTTCATTTTAATTATTTTTAATAACGTCCTATATAATACACATTATTTTGTGTATAGACACAAAATTATTCCTAAATCATTTACACTTCTAAATATATTTGAAACCCTTTCGGCTCCCATTTCTTGCAGGAATGCTACTTCTAAAGGATTCAATCATTCCAGAATTTCCAGATATTGGACCAATTACGCTGTGTCATTGGGATTCCTGGATATTCCGGTTGTCCAGTGGCAAATCAGAAGAGGAGCATTTGAAAATTTGGAAAGCTGATGGTTCCGTAGCAAGTTCTCCGTTTCTCCTGCCAGAATGGGCCGGTGGTTGGGTTGTCAGACTGTATATATCATTAATCAATAACAAAAAAAGTGGCAGAGCGTTTTATTCCTACATTGAACTGTTGGATATTGCTTCCAACATTTACTTTGCGCATCCTCTTTATATTTCTGTAAATGTTTATACATTTGGGGGATGCTTCGAAAAAACCAAAGTGGCGATTGTAAAAAAGAATGAAAAATATTCATCGACAGCGTCCCGTCATTCACAACAAAGCCCTACATCAGAACTTACTCCCGTTCAGAATTATGAGATACCAGAACTTAAATTTGTTTTTAATCGTTTTAATTTTTAAATTCAAATTAGCCATATCTGAAATACTCTTTGGAACCAATGATATACAACTTAAAATTGTAATTTCATATTCTTTTTTTAAACATTTTCTTCAATTCATTCATATATATACTTTTCCGAGACTGTAGCAGCCATTTTACTAAACAATTAAGGGACTTTTGTGTATATTATAACATAATTGTACAATTATCTGCAGCAGTATACTTGCATATTCTACAAATATGTTTTGTTTTGTTTGTATATTATCTTTTATTAATTTTTTTAAACAATTAAAATTTAGATATAAACATGTGGATAGGTATACCATATTTTATCCTTCAAAACATATGATTCAAGAGAAATATTAATCATTGTTCTAATCTTTGAATTATATTGAAGTATCTATGGTCGAGTGGTAAATTTAAAATATTATTAACTTTGTTCATAATATATTTCTTTATATTATCAATATATACTTATCTACCTATATACATACCCTTGACACCAAAGTCATTTCATTTAAGACACTTTTAAAACGTTTGCGGATTGTTATAGACTTTCAAATTAATAGGTTTTTTAAATAACTAATTATTGGAGAATCAAATTCGGAAGAAAAGCATGTCATATACGGTTTACTTTATTTGTAAATTTGTAAGGTGTAGCATATGCCTGTGTGCATATCGAGATATTATCTACTTATTACATATTAGTTTTTCATCGACGTAAAACCTATAATTGCTAATTATTTGCATCAGAATCAATTAGTTTTTACACGTTAACACGACTTAGATGGTCACAATGTTGATCAAGCTCATACTTTTGTAAAATAGTTCTATCAGATATTTTTAGTGATCTAAATCGCTTGATCTATACATTTCGATAGCTTGATTATCATCGATCATACAAATGAGGGTAATAATGAGATACTAAATCGTACCTTTCCTATCCAGGTTATTTATTTATTTAGTCTAAATTATTCTTCAATGATCAACAATTTAAAAGAAATTACTTAAAAACACAGTTGTAATGCTTTTGAACAAAATTCATAAATTCATGAAACTGTCCATCATTATTATCGGGGTGGTGGGAAGTGGGGAGTGGACTCCCGCATTTTCTCTGTGATTTTTAAATGAACAATTGGAGCAATGTAAGCTTCCGTGATTTTTGCCAGAATATATGTAGTTTTACACCTTTTAGTGCTATAGACACTATTGTGCAAACAAAGAGTCACGTGACCACAATCTAAAAATGCACCCCTTTCAAAATAAATGACATATTTATACTTAAAATGTGAATCTCTCTCTCAGAATCGAAGGGACCCCTCGGATTCGGGTACTGATTAATGTAATATAATAATTCACAAAAGTGCAACAGAATGATTAATTGTAGAAAATATAAAATCAATTTTTTCGATTTTTTTTTAAATATATACACTTATATAAGTACATATTTTTACCTAACTGCTCTTAATATGTGAAATAATTTTTCAATATATTCAATAAAATAATAAGTTAGAAAACATATTATCTAACTATATACAAGCTAAATTTCCAAACTGTACAAATTTTATAGAGACTAATGTGCATTCCCACCTCCCCTCCCTCCGAATATGGAAGCGCAAAGAAGCCGGATATATGGATAAGATTATACTATTACAATTTAGATAGTTTTACAGCTAATTAAATCTGCACCATAATACTTTCATATTAGAATATTTTTTTAATGTTTCAAACTAATTTTCAATATTTTAAATTCAAAGTATACTGAACATTTTACTACTATTTCTAGTACAAGTAGTGTAAGATAAATGATTAATTAACTTGTAAATCCATAATGCGTATTTATTATTGCATTAAATAGTGTATCAAATAAACACTTTTGACATTTTTTATCCAATGATATGGATATAGTTGAAACATAAAATACAACATTGCAATGCTACATTAAAAGTAAGAACACAAATAATAACAAATTCAATATAGAAATAAATTTAATTATTTGACCAGTAAATTTGGCAGTTTTGATAGGAATTGAATTTTGCCATACATTCTTTCCCGGAAACTTTCCAGGTAAATTGGCCACTATTTATGCTACAATAGTGGAATTTGTTAGCGGTTTTATCCACGAAGACCTATCTTTGATAACGATCGAATCGATTCACCCAAAAAATGGAGTATCTCATTTTCTTGACTTGAATCACTGCAAGCTGAAGAAAGAGACTGCATTTCAATCAATATAATAAGAGAGGCATTTAAAGGAACTGTTGTTCCTTGCAACAATATTATAAAGAATTAATAAAGAAGCCAGCGTCTGCAAACACAGGGATCAGATAAGCATTACACAATATCAGAGTTAACTAACAAGAAGGTATGCAACATGTCGTATTATTTATCTGATCTCTAATTTTCTTAGTTGTATATTTATTTGTTATACGACACATTATATATAATGTATAATAACTACAAGTTGACTCTCAGCTGTCCTGACGAAGAAACAGCATTCCGAAAATTCCTGTACTACTATTTTATTAATTTATAAAATTGTATTTCCAGCATCTGGCTTCTAATTCTGTAAGTAGCATATACAGTTTATTTTTGTTACTAAAACATTCAATCAAAATTAGAATGTGAATATACATAAATTGTATCTCTGATCAAATTATACAGAATTCGCATTCATATTTCGAAAAAAAAATTGAATTCAGTGTATTTATCAATTTACTGTAATAATGAGTAAACACTTCCAAATGGCACTTATTAGTATCCAGTTATTTTAGGCGTTTAATGGAAAAAATATTGTAATTAATATAATATGTGTATATCTCAATCACATAAAACTAAAAACCACGAAAAATTTGAAATTTGACTATCCAATGAAACATTTATGAATCATATAACTTATTAAAACATTTTAGGTTATTTTAAAAATGTGTAACAAAAAAAAAAATTATAAACGCTGAAATTTACTTATCAAGACTTAATTAACATTGTTAATCTAAATTGAATAAATAATAGATGAGCAAAAAAATTATTCTATTCTCATAATAGTTATTCGATCGAACAAATATAACAGAATAAATCCTTAAACTTATATGCAGCAAATATATTATTAGTTTTTATTAATTATTACTTTAAATCAAGCATTTATAATGTTTCCAAATTGTTTTTTCTGAATTGTTCAGGTTTTCAGTTGTATTATTTTCAAATTCTGTCAGGAAATATAAACAATAAACTGCTTTGTTGTAGTTTGGGAACTTTGTTGTAGCTACAGAAACGGAATGAGCCAATTTGTCAGCTACTAACCCTTCGTTGACCTTCTTCTGATAAATGTTCCTTTGCAATTGCCATAGTGACAATGTGTCTTTATGAGGGTTGGCAATCTTACAACCCTCAATGCCAAAGGGCCTTTACATTATGCATAGCAATTATACTTTCATCACTTTAAAAAAACCATGCTACTGCAAGAATTCTGTACTCAATTGTATATTGACTGTTATCAGAAAACATTTAGATAAATATTGTTTTGAAATGCTAAAACATTCATCGCCATAAATGTGAATTTCAAATTCTGATTAATTCAGTAAATTTAAATTTCAAAGATATCAAGAATTTCTATGTTAAAAATTATTATTATACTACAGACAGATATCAATAAATCATTTTGTAAATCTATGCACACACTTTAATAAAAAGTCGGTGTA
Organism: Invenusta paracnida; assembly: GCA_036023295.1. NCBI lineage: Eukaryota > Metazoa > Platyhelminthes > Proseriata > Coelogynoporidae > Invenusta > Invenusta paracnida. Next base: position 6,944 of record JAYRBW010062292.1, read on the forward strand.
ACTTATATGGAACACACAGTATAGTTATACCTTGAAATTATTGGAACTTGTGCTTAAGTGTCTCTGAGAATTGATTTTTATGTGGTTTATTCCCAAGTTTCAACAATAACTTATGATGTCAAGTGCGTAAAATACTATATAATTAAATGCAACTTAATAATAAACTTTAAATATTAATTCATGCCATAAAGAACATTATATATGTATGTATACTATACAACTCCCGTGCATATAACCATCACCTTAGTCACTAAATTCATTCATGTTTCTAAAATATATAGAATATAGATACATATTGTTTACTCATTTGGTTGAGAATGGTAGCGGCTCAGAATTTTACGTCATGAGGCGAATTTGATCACATATTTCTAAATTTAATGTCGATTAAAACTTTAATTTCATATTTCATGTACAAAGGTCGAATTTTTACTGATATTCTCTACATTTGATCAGGAAAAACCAATAAATTCAACTTTATATCGAAATACTAGACTTCAATTTTGAAAACTTATTTGCGTATTTATAACTCAATTTGTAAAATGTATCTATATCTTTTACATAAAACATTAGTTAGTTAATTTAGATGTTACCTATTAAAAGTATGTATTTTTAAATTTGAAGCAGTCATTAATTTATTACTTTTATTAAAGATATTTAATCCAAATATGTATAACTTTTCCAAGGTATGCTATTTAAATATATCGTAAAGCTAAATTTAATGTTATTATAAAATTAAAAACAATGTGAGATTTTAAAACAAAGTTGTTTAGTTCATTATACTACAAGGTAAATAGCTATTGGAAATCGAGCAACGAAAAATAATAAAACTAATCGTTATCAAATACCGAGATTCCTTGTGAAGTTTACGGACTATCCAGATTATAGATTATATAACATAGGTAATAAACAATAATTAGTTTGCTGTATTGATCTAACTCTAAATTTAATAAAGCCGAACTTTTGAAAATTAAACCCGATCGATTGTACTTATTTGTATATAATCCTGTTATTTCGACTATTTAAATATTTAAATTGTATTCGCCGCCAGATAGTATTTATTAATTAAATTAAGGTCCGAATTCCCGTACGCGTATTAAGTTAATACTGTATTAGGCTTAATATAGTATTAGCTAATACAATATTATCTTTCTAGTTTAGTTCGTATTCCGGAACGAGTATTAAGAAAATATTAACTAATACGAACTAAGTAGGGAATTCCCTCAGTTTGTCCTATATTTATTAGTTATATTAATAGAAATGGAAAGAAAATCGATTATGCAGAGATATCGCTGCATACAACTAGCCATAATTTTAGATTAATCAAATATAAAAAATCAATACTTTCTTCAGTCAGTTGAATTTGTTTCAGTCAATTGAACATTTAAATAATATGAGTGACAAAAAACGAGACAATAACTTTTCTTCCATGGAAGTGGAATTACTGTATGAAAATGTTATTAAATACAAGGATTTAATAGAGAACAAAAAAACGGACAGCAATGCGATGAAAAGCAAAAAGAGAACATGGCAATTAATTTCCAATGAGTTTGCCAGCCTAGGCAATAGACGAAGCGAAGCTCAGTTGGAAATAAAATGGAAGGCTTTGAAAGCGGTAAGTGTTAATTGTTATAAAAGTTTAGTAATTAGTGCATAGTTTATATATGCATCTAGAATAGTTTATTGTAAAAAGTTTATGATGTCACGGCGTTTGGCAAAACCTGGTGCGTTACCTTGGTCGTTTGCATTAGCTTGGTTGAAATTAGGGACATCTAGTTCTTCAATTTCATCCAAGTTAGTCATTGCAATATTGTGCAATACTGCGCAAGCAACAATGACAACGCTACACTTCTGAGGTGTGAATCTCAAGCACGATTGAAGACACGGGAATCTTCGTTTCAAAATGCCATTGACACGCTCAATGCACATTCTAGTAGATGAGTGGTAGAAATTGTAGCGTCTTTCTGCTTGCGTTGTAGGGTTTTGAAGTGGTGTGAGAATGTAATTTAAACAAGGATACCCTTTGTCACCTAGAATGTGGTAGCGTGGATCTAAGGTCATCAACTTTTGCTTGAGTTGAGACTCGTTGAAAATACGAGAGTCGTGTGTAGATCCCCTCCAACTAGCTACAACATTTCTGATCATTAATCGAGAGTCACAGAGAAGCTGCACATTAATGGAAAACCAACCTTTCCTGTTCCTGTAGAGTTCAGCATCGTCCCCACCAGGGTTTATGATTGGCACGTGTGTACAATCGATAGCGCCCATTACCCCAGGAAACCCTCTCTGCTGGTGGAATTCTGCTTGAATTTCACGTATTTCTGCGTCCGTAGGGAATGAAATAAAGTCATTTTTCCGCCGAGCAATAGCTTGGAACACAGAATGAACAATTTTGGAAACACAGGATTGACTGACGCCATGTAGATCGCCATCTTCTCTTTGAAAACAACCCGTTGAGAAAAAACGCAGAGCAATGAAAACCTGAAAAAAATATAGGTTATAGTTAGATTTTGTACAGTCATTTCAAATACACTAAATTTAATAAACTTATATATGTTTTTTTCATTCTAATTTCAGACTGCCAAGAAGCTAATTTCCAACTATAAGCTAGAACGCAACAGAACAGGTGGTGGACCTCCTCCCAAACCTCTTCCTGATCATATTCAGCGTATATGGGATGCGATTCCAGCTCATTTCGACCGAATCGAAAATGTGTTTGATGACGATTCAGAGCCTATTCAAGACCTTGACCAAACTGTTGATGAGAGTTACAGTAGTAGCAGCACCCCTACAACTATTAACGTCTCAGAAGAAAACGTCACAACCGCAAAGGAAAAAAAGATAACAAAGACAGCTATATCAGATAAGAACATTATATCTCTCAAAGAGAAACACATGACAGTCGAGCATGAGTTCAAAATGCAACTTTGGAAAGAAGAGCACGATCTAAAAATGGCTTGCATGCGTGAGGAACTAAGTGCTTCACGTGCTAAAGGCGCTTATTATTCTAACTTGTGTAATACACCTTCTTCAAGTAATGTAGCTCCTGTTTACTCTGATTTATCAAATACTTGTAAT
>JAYRBW010062293.1:0-10018 GCA_036023295.1 Invenusta paracnida
TCCTTATCAGACCTCGAGCAGCTCCTTGTCAGATCTCGAGAAGCTCCTTGTCAGACCTCGAGCAGCTCCTTGTCAGACCTCGAGCAGCTCCTTGTCAGAACTCGAGCAGCTCCTTATCAGATCTCGAGCAGCTCCTTGTCAGAACTCGAGAAGCTCCTTGTCAGACCTCGAGCAGCTCCTTGTCAGATCTCGAGAAGCTCCTTATCAGACCTCGAGCAGCTCCTTGTCAGATCTCGAGAAGCTCCTTGTCAGACCTCGAGCAGCTCCTTGTCAGATCTCGAGAAGCTCCTTATCAGACTTTAAGGAGCTCTTTATCAGACTTCAAGGAGTTCCTTATCCGATCTCGAGAAGCTCCTTATCAGATTTCGAGAAGCTGCTCTAACTTTAAGATATTAAAATAGCATATGAGACAATCATTAAAAAGGAATAATTTTATAACTGAACTAAATGAGGCATAAACCTGCTTTATTGTTGTTTCAAAAGGATATTTGATTTTAAAAATGTATTAAATAATGTTGAGGAGCGTCTCGAGTAAGAGCGGTTATTGCATTCCACTCTAAACTTTCGTTAACTTGACTACTTTATACATATTAGTGAACCGGTTTAGAGTACCTACCTATTTACTTGATTACTACGAAATTGCAGGCAAATCAACTGAATATATATGCATATAAGTTATTTAAGATATAAGATATTTAAGTTATCTTCCAACCCTTTTTCGATCATTCCATTTAAAATTCATTCAAAATCACGTTCTGCTGTGATCCGAGTGATTTCAATTAATGCATTTTTGGGTTAATTACAGATTCACTACAATTTGCGAGTCATCCAGTGGACGTAGAACCTAAATACTGCCATAACGTTTAACAGAACAGACTGATCTAAACACTCCTACTCACACAGAGGTATATTATATTATTCATAGTGGTAATATTACAACAACCACCTTTGGGAATACTAATATACCTAGACGATAGGAAAACAAAAACATTTGATACAATTCTATACTGTATGCCTTACAGTTTGATTCATTTTGTAAAGTGTGCTGATTTGTCATTTTTGTAGTGAACTAGTTATAATCTACAATACTTTTGAGAGTGGAAATATTAATGTAGCTATTTTGCTGAATGACATTAACGAAGATTGAATATTTAAACAGTTATACTTAAAGGTGGGATGCCTGTCAGGTTGCGCTCCAATTTTTGTACATTTGATTCAATTTAGATTTAGTATATATATTATAGATGAATATAATCAATACAGGTATTATACATCAAAACTAAGGTTCTAGTAATAGGAACAAAAGACCAAAAAAATCAATCTCTATTTCCATATTTTATTAAATTGGCGACATATTTGCCAGGAAAGAGGTTTCACATAGAGTTGAAATATTAAAAACCTCTCAAATTAAAAATAGTTAATAGTTTCAATTTCAGAAATGGCTCTTTTTATGCTATTGTAAGAACGCAACGCAAATATAACTATGGAAGAGCGTCACCAAATCGTTGATGATTTTCTCAAAACCATTCGCAAAGCATTGATGTATTTTAATTGAGCTGCCTGATTTTAACCATTTATATAAATATAGAATGAAGCTTTGTTTTAAATATAGTGTAATATGTTATTAATTTAAATGTCCTTTTTAAGAGAATTAACAGATAAAGGAATTATTTGTAATTATAAAGATCAAATTGTTATGTCCTCACTGAGTTTAGTTCGGTTCTGAGTCCCCCCAAATGATCTGCTCATCTTCTTTCAAGTCGAAAATTATACCGATTCCGAGTTTTATAACACACCACTGTCAGGGGCACGAGTGGTTTTGCTATAGCCAAGTAATTCTGCATTGTTAGGACATGATTTGTTCCTTAAGTTCCAATGACATGTAAAGGTCATCCACATGACACTTTGAAATTTTCGCGTCCGAGTTGTCATATCTCCCTTAGTAACGCGGTCTTTCAGGATCAAACAAATACTGTGAAAATTAAAAGAAAATTAATTCCAGTTTCTTAAAACTGCCAATAGTTGACCTAAATATTTGACCGTTGCTAAGAGGAGATGATATGAAAAAACGGCCACAACTTGCCAGATAATCCCTGTTTAGGTATATTTATCAGGCAAGAAGAAGAAGTATTGTAGTTGGTGCTTATAGTACACCTATTCGTGTGTGCATTAGTCAGTATACAACAGGTGTTATAATACTAAAGAACACTACTTAGTGTTAGTTCAGTTACGGTATTGATTCATACGACAATTACACTATATACACCATTCCGTATAGCTTAAATAGGTCATTCCAGAATGTCTAGTAGGTCATCCTATTGATTAGTTACAGAGATAATTCAGGGGCGGATCCGGAGATCTTTCAAGGAGAGGCCCAAAATCTTATTATGGTACCCTCATCGGAAAACTTGGTTTCATAATTTTATCTGGTTAGCTTTCTAAGCATAACTCTGTTTAGCAAAATATATCTTATGAAACAGATAATTTGCTCTAAAACTATATTATAAGTACCGTAAAAGTACCGGATACTTGAGACAGTGACAAATCGTGGGGTTACTTCACTGAACGCTTTGTACTATGTGTGACTATGTATGCAAGTAGATTACTATTTTTTCATTGTTTAATATATTCAAACAGAATCTGCAAAAAAATTGAGTACTTTATAAAGGTATGTATACGTATATGGAATAGTTTTTGTTTTTCGTCAATAAATGACTGTCTACAAATAATACAAAGGAAGTATTTATATTTTTTGGAAATTCTGCACTATTTTGCTACATTCATTCAATATAAAAGATGCTTTTTGAGGAGATATTTTTTATATACTTGTTAAATTATACACTTAGCTGTGTAGGTGCTTCAGTGATTTTTGCCAATTTCAATTGAGGAAATAAAATGAGCTAAAACAAAAGAAATTGTTTCTATCTTATTGAAATTAACATATTTGCCCCTTAATAGTACATTCGTAAAGAAAATAACGTGCAAATATTAGAACATTATTTCTTGTAGATTCTGTGTTGTATTAAGATATATGTATCATTTGGTACCTTTTCCAGATTACTTTCAATTATTTTGCCAAAAACTGTGTATCCTTATTCTTAACAACTTACTAGTTACCACTATAGTTCTTCTGAATGGGAGTACTTTGATAATCGATAAATATTCATAGTTTTGTAACCTTTTAGCAAACATTGAAAGGTCTAAAACTGGGACAATTTAAGATTTATTTTGTCAACTTTGCCGACTTGTAACAACAAATTTGCGGTATATTAATAAATTCAAAATTATATTTGTTTAGAAATAACTTCCAATCACAGATCTTTGTGGCTTAATCAATATTATGTTATTGAATGATGTAAAACTTAATCAGATAACACAGAAGAATATTTACAATTTAACGTTCATTTTTCAATATTATCCAAAACAAAATAAAATAATTATAATGAATTATTAAATAAAATATAAAATAGAAACGGCAAATATGACTGCTGTGACTAAATCAGAGTAAGGCACATAGTTACTACCACAAAGTAATTGTGCAAAGAGTCCCCTCTAATCGATTTTAACTACATCGAGCTGCAAATTATCGTCCATAAAAATTCGTTTTATTTTAATAAATGCTATGTAAATACTCAATGGGTATAGGAAACATTAAGTTGTATATTACATATTTGTATTAAATCAATTTTTATAAGGAAAATATTTATTTAGTCACATTATTTTAACAAACGTAAGTTGACTGTAAAATATAATTTATTTCAATACTGTCAACTTTTATAAAAATAATTGTGCATTTAAGCGTGGATAAATGGTAGCTCTCTGGTATATGTAAGGTTTTTTTAATTTCTATGTCGTTGGAACTTGTGGAACACGTATAGAAAACCTCTCTGATATATTTCAAGAAACCAGAGGTTTGCATTGAGAGCAGATCATTTGGTATTATCTACCCAAAGGCAGGGGTATCACCAGATCCCCATCTGGCTCGTTGTAGCCCAGTTCAACTCAAATGCCTCGCAACTTCTTCGATACAGTAAATCGAATTCGGACATCCGCCAAGACAGTCAGAAACATGGGGATTTGTCTGATTCAATAAAATTGCCACCACTAAAAGGGGGTGACTTAATGCCTTGACATCGAGATAAACAGTTGTGTAATAAAAATAAATCACCTCAATTAGATGAGCAATAGATTACGTTGTTATTGTTTTATTTAGATTTAATAAACGATGAAACTATATTGGTACAATTTAGGGTACACAGTAAACGCGGTCTTCTAATCGAAACCGAAACTAATGACAAATTATAATGCAGAATTCCAACCTGCGGATAAACTTACTTAAGTCCCAAATCTATATTTGAGATGTCCTAGATTTTATGTCATAATTTAAACAATTTAAATTGAGTTTCATGCGTATTTATTTTATCCGGTGTTATCCAATATTTGAAAATGACTTTAGCAGTGGATATTTTATTTTGCTGAATATAAATCGACTCTGTTGTAGAAATTGCAAATTAATATTAAATTATCAGTGGTATCACAGTAGTTACACAGGGCAAGCATTCACAAGCATTCACAAATGTTTATATATATAAATGTATATGTAGACGTGAATAAAACGTAGCTGTAATAACGCAGCGAAATGTGCAATAAATGTTTTGTGTAAAATTCACGAAGGAACCAATTAACGTTGAAATATGTATCAAAAGATATATAAGTCTATTAATGTGTTGTGGAAGATATGGAATGAAAATCTTACCTTATTTATAGTTATATATCATGTAGGTATTTCATATAGAATTCAATGATTAATCAATAACATGTACGTACGAAGAAAAAACGGAGTCTATACTCTTACCTCTTTTCAAATCAATCTCAGGTGTTATAGCCTTCCTGAATATATATACAAACATAATATGTTAATGAATATAGTAAGCCCAATAAAATGTACCGAATAACTAGGCCAGACAGTAGGTATGTTCCCTGTAGTTTCTGCAACTGGAACATTTTTAAAGAAAGCCTCATATACAGTATAGAAAGTAAAGTTATATCCCAGTTTCCAGCGTTAAATTATTTTTTGATTTTTTTAACATTTTTATATATACATAAATATATAAGTAAATATAAATACATTAAATATACATATATATTATATACCCATATGCACCACTAAAAGCTGGCGGCCGCAACCACACCACGATTATCAAGAATCTCCACAATTATATAAACGTTTAAAAAATCGAAAAATAATTTAACGCGGGAAACTGAGATATTACCGAAAGTAAATATTTTAAACTACTATATGGTAACCAAGCTACCAATGTCCTTGAAACTTTTAAAACGTTAGGGGCTACTACCAGTTGTGTCATGTCTATGGCGACGGTCAAATACTGACAAACTTTCTAACAGTAAAATATAATAATAATCAATATGTTACTCCGTTGCTATTGGGGATAAGACAAACTTGGTAGTGGTCTCAAAGGTTTGAAAGCCTCAAGGTCATCGGTTGATCATAATCAACGGATGACCTTGAGGCTTTGACCTAATTAGTTACCGAGACATGGCAGTCCGTTTGAAATATATATTTTCTGTTCTATATGAAACTTTCTTTGATTTCTTTAGGATGAGAAATATCATTTAATTATGACTATTTGAATATAATTACTAAATATTTGTTATAGACACATATTATATATATATACATAGATACGATAATATATAGATATAATCGATAATATAGATGGATACTTCTACAGATAGGATAATACCGAACATATACAATCCCACATTGCAAGAGATATTAATCGCATAACATAATATTTCTTACTTAATCGATTAATAAAATATCCAACGAATATATTAACCCCCTAACAGTACCATTTTACGCATCCATATCCGGGGGGGGGGGGGTGGGAGCACGTTCGGCCCGGGCCCTATAATTTTCAAAATTCATGGAAGAGTAGAGTTTTGAAACTTGGCATATAAGTCAACGAGAATGTTTTGTAATAAACTTCATTGAAAAAATATTTAAAACTATTTATTTATGACAAAAAAGTAAATTATATTTTGTTTTAAACGGAGATTTTTTTAACAAAATTATTTTTGTTAAAAAATAGCAACATATATCACAAATAGTACAGTATTAATAAAACAATTTCATTAATTTTGAAAATTAAAAGATTTCTTTTTTTTACATAAACGGGATTTTTTAACAAGGTCACGTTACCATCCGACTATCACGCGCGTAGTAAAATATCATTTATGAAAAGTCACAAGGGCTTACTATAATCAAATTGTTCAACAAAACAATTCAGAGAAAATAAAAGAGAGGGACCGATTCGTCCTACCCCCCTCCCCTCCGGTATGGATAGGGTTCATGTTATTTTTATAATTTCATAGTTATCTTGCCTATAATTGATTAAGTTGTATCATTATTTGTATCCATATGAGAGGTCAATGAAGAACTATAGATTTAGTTAATTAATGAATATCTCAAAACGGCAAGTGAAATATATAATGTCGTTAGAAAATACTATATTACTCTCTCATACTTGGACAATTTAAGCTCAAATGAGTGTGCAACTATTTCACTTTGTTATTCATATTTGGCAGACGTAAACCAAATCTACGACACTTCCTAAAAGCAAAATGTCCGCATTACTTTTAGAAGGTCTTAAAAATTTCGGCGATGTCTTTAAATTTGGCTCACAATGGTAGGATTGCCAGAATATTATACCATGCACTCCGTACCAACTCCCCTTTGGACTACAATTATTGCGTTTTAGGAGGCGATATATACCTTTACCAAATTGTAACATAGCAGTACGTCAAAGCGTGTCTTTCTTAAATCTAATAACATCGACAGCCCATGCAGAAAGTTGGAACATCCTCTAATACTGCGATTGATGAATAAACAATTAAGACCCCCTCCCCTCCCCCCAGTCCATGTGATCTAACACAGGTACATATTTACTCAAGATCAACCAGTATTCTGCAAAATTCGGGATTATATTCGTGCCACCAGAGGCGCGCCTAATTCGAAATGAATTTATTTTCTCCTCTACTGCACTGTTGTTTCTTGCTTTTTGAGAAATATTTATGGAACGCAAAAGATATCGACAAGTTTAATATTAACCGATACATTTGAGAACACCCAACTTTACTAGTTTGATGTGGATTAATGTAGGTACTATGTATATAGTTTATTTACCTATTCATATAGGTATGTATTTACTCAACCTACCTGGCACAACGTCAAGGTGGACTCCAAGTTTGAGGCAATTAGTGTCGTCGGGCACGAGTGTGACCAAGGATCCCACCAAGCCAACACACACGTCCATCCAGCCGTAGGGCCTTAGGATCGAGCACATTTCAGAGCCTGGGCCCGGTACTAGGAAGACTTTGAAGCCGAACTGGTCCTCCAGGCCAGGCGTGAGTCCCATGTCCTGGACGTAGTTCGCCGAACTGTTCATCCAGGTGAGATAGATCTGTGAGTTCAAGTCGAAGAGGGAATATGTGTTGGGCTCAGCGCTTGATCCGCCCACGCGTGGAGTACGAAACACCAGCTTGGTTGACCCGGTGCCGACGACAAAACCACTTGCGTAGGAGAGGTATTGGTTCGTGGTGCTACATATTGGCACGGTACCAACGGTTGTCGTGTAGCATTTTTCTATTTTGTGTTGGTCGTTGTACAAAAAGAGAGGAGAGAGAAAACAAGAAAAGCGTGATTATACAACATCTGCGCGCTTCTCTGGTGTCATTTATGGTCAAATATTGGACGATTTTGAAGTACTCTCGGCTAATTGGATAACCTGATGACCGATGGCATTGAAGCTTAAGTGTTATGTAGGTCATACCTCGCATCTTTTTTAAATTGCCACTTTTCAGTTGTCAAGTAAGTGATTCAATGTTTTAAATTATATGTATATATTTCTTTTTTAATTACAGTGGAATCTAAAAATCTACGTCAAAGTTAAAGTCATATACAACAGGAACAAAACTATTTATTTTATTTTGTTTTTCTTAGATTTAATAATTTTTAAACGAAAAGGAAACAAAAGATGGTATAGATATTTGAGCTGCGTTACAAGCTTTGACGGCATCTCCTCCGAAGAGTTCTGCCGATTCCTAGGCTAGGGCACAATACTAATACTGTCTGTATTAGCTGATTATGCAATAAATTAGATGTCAGCGAGCGCATTAGTTAAATGGAATTTTATTTTTTAACATCGGATCATTCGTTAAATCATATAAATAGAAGTGATTATGACACATAACATGCTTAGAATTGAAAATTAGCTCTATGAAACGGTTTTGAAACTGACAAATGTACGTTATTTGTTTATTTGCTGTAAACTGATGTTTGCATAACGTAATATTTGTTGAAAGTATGCTAAAAGAAAATAAAATAAAATGTGTTGGAAGTATGCCAAAAGCAAAGAAAGGAATCTTCTAAAACATAAATAAGTTCCTATTTTTCTGTCGCAACCATAAAATAATTAAATAGTTTTATACTTTTTCTGTCAATTCGTCGAGAATAAAAATCATTGTATTTCAATAATGTAATTAATTATACAAGCGTATCCTATCCTAAAAGTAGTATTCAATATTTTTTAAGAACAAATATCTATATTTAAGCAAGAAATTTTAACATACTTAAGTTCTCTGAAATAGTATAATGTATAACATTTCTGTCTAAACCTGTTTCACTGCGCATAACCTGTTTTAGTTTTAGCTGTCAGTTTTTAAAACGCTATTTCCCAATTGAGGAGCCAACAAAACTATGATAGACATCATTACTATTTGATAGCTGGAACAAATCATTGTATTTTTCTGATTTCCCATAATAAAAAAGATTTTCAGTGTTTTCGACTGATTTAAACCTAATTTTCCGGAAAACGGGTATTTTAAAGAAAACATATGTATCATATTTATTAATTATTATTTATGAAAAATGTTGCATATTATTTTGTTTATCTAAGAGTTTTCTAAATATTACAAACACAATTACATATCTAAATCATGATAACAACCTATCCATCCTATATAATGAATAATAGTTCCCATGAAGCCTATTTTAGGTTTATTTTATAAAAATAGTTTGTCACTGTCTTAAAAACTAGTTCTGGATACTCAATAATCTAACACTCGTCCTCCTTTTTTGGGGTAACAACAAATGTTCCGGCCCACAGACTAGCTTTTGGGGTCTCCTTCCGAATAGTAGAATAGGTACTGAAAGCTGAATGCAGAATCGATATATAGGAGTTGAAACGCCTGAATCGGTATTTCACTATGGCAACGAGTGATAATACGAATTAATGAAACAAAACACGAGCTTGGCGTAAAGCGTAGGTATTGTTTATTGACATTAAATGATGGATTATTGATGTGTTTGAGTTTTGTAAACCTGTTTGAAGTCTGTCAGTAAAAGTTAACGTTGTCAATAATTTAAATAAAACGTTGTGGAAGAATTCTGGACTCCAAATATGATATTTCCAATTAATTCACACGGATTCCATCATAATATTTGCAATTGTTGTTTTCATTTTCTTTAAACATAATTACTACAAATAAATTCCTAAATTACGATAATACAAAATCGTAGGCTGATCATTGGTTAATTCTTGAATACCAGAATCCCTGCTTAAGGATTCATTTATTTAAATCTGATTTCAGAATCGAAAGTGTTATAAATGGATTCCAGTGGGCTAAAATAACTATGTGCAAAATATTGCGAACTATTCATAAAAAAGAATATAACTTCTACAAAGTATATACGATATTCTATCGTATTATACGATAATCCGATTACTTTATCCAAATAAATTATTTTAAATTCCTTCGTGTAAAACTTCTTGTTTTCTGGTATTTTACTATATTTGCTTTTATGATCACATTCTTGTTCATTAAGGCCACTATACATCAGACGCTGACTTTAACTCAACGCCTGATGTATCATGAAACCGGCGTTGACTTTTCGCCGATGCCTGATGTATCATGATTCTGAGCATAAAATAAAACG
>JAYRBW010062294.1:0-10018 GCA_036023295.1 Invenusta paracnida
AGGGGAGGTAACTTGGAGATAACTTTTGATATGATGTTCAGTGGGGTCCAATGAACCAGTCAAAGCAAAAAAACCTTTTGAAGCAATTTGTTCTAGGTATTTTATAATTTTACTGGACTATACTCCTTTCCTACATTTTTAAGAAAAGAAACTACGATGACTGATTCAGTTGAGAATTCTTCAGCAATTTTTGTGTAAAAATCATTTAAACGGTTAGATTTCTTGACCTTTAAATAATCTCTGGAATGTTGCATCAAACTATCAAACGCATCCAACATTTTTCTTTCGTTCCAGTTAAACCTCATTTTTATGTTTGAAAAGTCGCAAAGTTTTGGTTTTAAAAATTTATTTAGTTTTATCGCTAACACTTTTACAAGTGTTAAAACCAGGTCAGGTGTTATTTGCTGGTTTTAAGACTAAAACTAAGACTAAGACTAAGACTAACAACATCGAGATAAAACAAGTTGTAAAGTCACCCCCTCTGTTTCAACCTTGAGCGTTTAATAAACAATGTCTTTTCGACAGAACATTACATAAAATAAAGTTACTTCTTATTACAGTAAATAAGACTATCAAAAAGAATCAAGTGAGCGGAGGGAGCTAGTTATAATGGACCAAATAAATAAAAATACATAAATTATTCCATATAAATAAACTTACCTGCTCTGTTGACATGAAATTCATTCGATAACTGCCGCACTTGTGCAATAAATCTTGATGACTTCCTTAAGTTTTCTTCCAATATTGATGGCTCCCGCTTAACTCGCTGATTTTGTCTATTATTCATTAAAATAAATCCCCCTAAACGAAAATTCGCAATTTCTGTACACATATCTAAAAACCAACTCTAAAGTCAGACAAGGTTTTATCTCTAGAATTACGAAATTTATATTATAAATTCTTAAAACTATCACCTAGTTTAGATTAACCCTGTCTTTAGCGCTAGTGTTAGTTTTAAAACTAAAACTAACACTGGTGTTAGAGTTAACACTAAGACCTGATAAGTCACTTTACAATTGGTTTTATGTAAGTTTTAAGACTAAAACTAACACTTGAGATAAACCTTGAGATAAAACCAGTTGTAAAGTCAGCCACTGTGCAATCTTCCCCATTTTAAAGAAAATAATTACTTACGCAAAAAAATAAATGCATGAAAAAATGTTTACATCTGTTAGTATGAACAGTAGCGAATGTTTCTATTTCAATCGTCCATCCAAGGTGATTCACTATAGAAGTGCGCCAAAGATTCCTAACTATAGAACTAGCTATCTTCAATAGCATAAGAAATATCTGCATGATACTTCGAAAGAATACCAGAACCACATAAAAAATCGATGTCATTATAGGTAAATTAGAACCAAAAATGTACCTTTGATGCTTTCGGAGTTAACTAAACCATTAATATCACAATAAGTTGTAATCTGTATACTGATTAGCACAATAGGACGTACACATGAATGGCTTACAATCAAGAATGTCAAAATACTTCGAAACATTATGGGAAATGAAGGAAGAATTGAAAAGAATGGGACAGAAGAACTACCTGTATCAATCAACATATTAATTATGTCTAATTATCAGTACTATTTTTAACAAACTTAACAATTAAATTAGATTCAATCTGGGTCAAACTGGTGGTACCACACAGTTTGACCTGCGTTCGTTTTTTGGTTACAATATTGTGACATGTGACCTCGCTTCTGACATTTTCCACACTTGGTTTGGGTTTCCTTGCAGAATCGTGAACCGTGCCCCTTGTGTTCACAATTGTAACACGTTCGCGTTCTCCAAATAGCTCGCCCCGGGCTCGAATCGGACGCTGATCCTTGAGTAGATATCATCGCTGCGCTGATATGTTTCCCAAACGACACTGAAGACAGGTAATCAATAATCTCTTTGGGTGTTAATGTCTTTTGATATGAATACGTTTGTACCGCATCTTTGACTGCATTGACTATATGACGACTAACGAAATCATCACTGAAATCGAAGTAGTATTTGATCCGTTGAAGTATTTCGCCAAACCGACGCGTGTTACATCTTCAGAAGAGCGGATTTTGATCGAACTTATTTCAGCCATTAGGTCAGAAGGTCGAGTTACCCGAATCCACGAGTCCTTGACAGCCTGCACACCAGTATTGTAGGTTGTCGTCCCCGAATTGAATTGTCGATGCACCCACTAAAAATGTTTTCGTCAATCCCACTCGGTATCACCGATAACCGAAAGTTTGCTAACACTTTAGCATTGTTGACTTGATCTTCGCTTAATTTATCAAATATTTTTGCCTTCGTGGCTGACTCAAATTGCAGTATCCATGTGTCAAAGTCACATTCACCGTTTAACGTAGGCCACATGCTCGCGACGCCAAATGTTAAGTCCTAAAAATCACAAGGGAAAACAGACAATTACTGCCAACACTTTATTATCGGTCATAACAAACTTAGCACAGTGGTACCACAGCGCCAACACAAGTATATAAACAACCATCCAAAGAACTATAATGTTACGTCCTAAACTGTAGGTACGTACTCGAATAATACAATAAGATATAGTTCCAAAGAACTATAATGTTACGTCATATACTGTAGGTACTTACTCAAATAATACAAAAAGCTATATTAATATGTCACATACTGTAAGTACATACTAATTACAAATATTGATCGAGCCTATATACAATGTGAGTGAACAGACACTGTACAGTTGTCATTAAGTAAAATAATAAAATATTAAAAAATTATTGGTTGTTTTGAACAACCAGCACACATAATAGCATATATACACATATCAACACACCTACACACGTATACATATTTAGATGTTTAAAGTTTACAAGTTTTTTATAACAATCATTTATAAACAATCATAGATTGTTTTGTAATTCTTTTGTATGCTACTTACTATTTTAAATTTTCTTTATTTTGAGTTATATTAAAATTTATGGTTGATGCTTATTTTTGTATATTAATTAACAAGTTATAAATTTCTACAATCTAAAAAGTTGTAAACAATCCTACTTTTCAGGATGTAGAGAATGAGGAAATTTGAATGAAATCATGTAAACGTTTAATATTATATATTTTTATCCGGTAAGATTTTGTAACTGAGGAAAGTGTGATATTTTAAAATAAGGGAAACACCATAAAAGTAAATGTTTATTGCCATTAAGAAAAATTATCGCAAAATTCTAAACTTTCGTTTAGAAGTTATAATATCATGACTAGCCATGATAAAACCTACATAGATTTGGTAAAAGTTGATATCATAAATGTATTTTACAAACATTAAAGCTTTTCTCATCGTTACAAATGTAATTTAATTCTCTTTTACGTCAGATGTATTGTATTATGTACAAACAAATTTATAAACAACTAATTGTCTAAATATTTCTTGTTAAGATAAACCATTAAGAAATCCATTATAGCAATTATATGTGCAAATATACATTTTTGTATATATTATGTACTATTTTTTTAGGTTATTTCACGGAATTTAGTTTTTGTCACAAAATTAAGCAATTAAAAAAATGATCTTTGTAAACTTCAATAATATGTATTCTAATTGTAGCAATAAAACATCTTTGATCTAAACACAGCTATTTCACTATAAGAGCTATGCATAACAAAATATCGTCGAAAATCGCCTCAAGACCAAAGGTGATATGTTATAGAGCTTGGTACGAGCGTAGTGGAACTTCATGGGGAATCTTCATTTAAAATAAATCTTTTATAGAAATTATATTTATGACTAGTAAGAAACTAGTGTGAATGTCCTAACGCGGTGATATCATGATAGGTGCATGATAAAGACACATATAGTATGAACTTAAAAATCAAAATGTTTACTAAATTGCCACGCTAATCGTAAAATATGTCATAGACGTAACTTTGATGTGATACTGTAGTGGTTTTAGTTGTGGCAAATTGTTTGAATATATTGTTAAATAAACTAAACCCTGCTAAATACAAATCTAACAGATATATTAAGCTTTTTTAAATACATGCTTTTATCATCATAATAAGAAATTTAATTGATTAAATTAATTTAACTTTTATTTTGTTAATTATATTAAGAAATTTAATGAAATAATATCAACATTTCATTTTAGCTAGTAGTTTTAAAACCATATTAGTAATTTTATTTAATCGCGGAAATCAAATTTATGACATTGATCTTTATTTTTTGACTGCTATATTTTTTTTCAAATGGCCATATTAAAAAAAACACATTTTAAATGTACTTTAAAATACATTATTTTAAATGTACTTTAAAATACATTATTTTAAACAGATATCAATCAATATATATACATACAATAATACTTTTATAAACAAATATTTATATTTATTATATTAAAAAAACACATTTTAAATGTACTTTAAAATACATCATTTTAAACAGATATCAATCAATATATATACATACAATAATACTTTTATAAACAAATATTAATAATACATACAAATGACCTGTATATATCATTTTGTAGAGATTGCCCATTGAGGACTGTAAGAATCTCTTGATCTCGACGGAGACAATTCATTTCGGTAGTGAGATTTGTGTCCTTGTGGAGGAGTCTGAACGCGATGGGGCCCGGAAGATCGATTGTCTAGATAACTTCTCTCGCGGTGCGCCTCTTCTCCGCAGAATTGATACTCGGCCCTACTATGAGCAGGTTGGCATCTTTTCTTGGGGCCGGGATTCCTGTGAAGCCAACCGGGGACCCCAGCTTTTCATCTCTACCCTCTACTACACCGAGTTTATCAAGGAGATGACTCAAATTCTTCACCTGTACGAGGAGCCCTCTGTTGCTATACCAACACTTCGACTAGCAATAGGGATTCCACTCCTGGGATTGGTCAATTTATTAATCGGTTTTATTTATAATCGACACTTATACTCTTAGCTATGAAGCTAATGTAATCTAATTTTAATACTAAAGTGTTGTGAAGGATACAAGTGTATTTATATTTTACTAGTATATATTTTTAAAATTATATGAAATTTTTTTATACTGTTAAGTCAATTTGTGATAAAATGAAATATTACGTAATGCTTTATGTATCTGTAAATATCTACCAGTGGAACTTAAGGTATTTTAAAATACAAACATATATGCTTGTATATATGTATATAGTGTTTATTTGGCAATATCTCTAAGCTATTCAGATCATATTGTATTCAAATTGTTTAGTTGTACAAAACTAAATTGATTAATGTAATTTTTATTTAAAATATATATATATATAATTGAATAATTTTAGTTTTAGACGTTTCAGGTACCTAATCTATCACAGGGAAAGACATTATATTACAATTAACAGAAATTATTACAAAAGAAAATGTACAATTTTGAAAAGGTTTTAAAAACTAAAATTATATTTTCAAAATGGTACAATTTTACAAGTGTAAAAGTTTCTATTCATTGTAACAGTAATTTACTTTCTGATTATTGATGATGTACCTACTCGAAACATTTGTTCTTTTCAAAATTAATTCTATTATGCGTATATATTCTATTGTGGCAAAGTTTATTGCAAAATGAGTGCTTTGGTATTTAAGATTTCTAAAACGACATAAAAATAAAGCAAACGAAAAACCATTCTAAACATAAAATCTGATAGCTTATGATTTTCTACTTGTAATTTTATATTTATGTCATAATATACAGATCTACTTTAAAAATGGTTTCTAATTTTTACGGAATAAATTAAAATTATCCATTTCTACAACTCGGAAGATTATAATGTTACTACAAAAGTGTCCTAATTTCAATTTGTTTCATTTAACTAATTTATTTTAAGGAAAAGAAGCAAGCAGATATTTGTCGTAGGCATGATATTTAAATAATACATTGTAATAATATAATATAGATATAGCAATTAAGATATGATATCTGTGCGTTTATTACATTTATTTGCATAAATGAAATATTTCAAATAGGTATCAATTACTTTTCCACATATAAACTGAAAATTGTACTATATATAGTATTTTCCCAAAATTATGATTACTTACATATTTTATGATGCAATTTACAATTTAGAAATGCAGGCTGTATGTTGAATAGAAGCAGCAATCACGATATTACATAACTTCTTAAAAAAATAAAAACATAGTAAAATATATATTTTGCAATATTTATAGATTCGGTAATATGAGAAATACACGTTAATTTATTCCGTTAAATGATTAAGTATGTAATTTGTATTATAATTTAAAAAAAAACAGTTCTTGTTGGGATAATTTGTATTTAGTTAACAATATAATTTACGTATTATCTGTTGTCTTTGATATTCGTATATATTTGTTATATTGTAAAATTATCTTTTGTAAAAATTTTCTGATTGTATTCAATTGTATTTATAAAACCATATATATTCATGGATGGACTATATATTACTTACTACCAATATATAAGCGTATAATTATTTATGATTTTACAAGTAATACTGAATTAATTGCGTTCAAATGACTATGCAAGTTATAATATTATAACTATTATTCTTACTACACTTTACTGGTAATCTATTACCTACTACAGTTAAATATATTTTACTAATATAATATAAAGGTAAATATATATATTAATTTGATCAATCAACTTTTATTTATTATCTATAAATCCATTAAGTAATTAATGTGATGGTGTGATGGTTTATGCCCAACATTTCTAGATGAAAAATGAATTATACCCATTTTAATCGTTAGATATATATTTCCTTTTTATCTAATATATAGCACACTAATAATAATAACAATAACAGCATAAAATATGAACAGAGATAATCTAGTATTATTATAGAATTATTAACATTTAACATTTAAAATTTAATACATTATACATAATACTACAAAAATATTCTATTAATGAATAAATAAATATTATAATATATATGTATATATGTGCATACAAGTAAAAATATTGTACTTAAACTTCAAATTAAGTTTTGTACTTTATTGAATGTATACTACAGAAATTAAATAATAACAATTTATATTTGTTTGACGAAGCTACCTTATTTTCTTTGACATTTTAGCATATCATTGCACATGATAATCATGTATATGTATTATGAATAGCAATTAATGCAAACTTTACTAACATATTCGTTTATTTAGAAAAAATGATTAATATAACTTGAAAAGTTATATATGTACATACTTAATGTATAATAATATTATTTTAATTATAATATATATGTATATTGAATAACTTTTCATTGTTATATATTACGGTACACGAAATAATATAATGGAGATATATTCTATAAATGACACATATATGACATGTATATGACACATGTATACGAATATTATTTTAATTATAATATATGTGTCTATATATGTGTCTAATATTATGTGTCTATAGAATATATACATACTATTTTTTTTTGTACACTGTAATATATTAGAACACAGTACGATAAGTTGTAAAATTTTGTTAACATTTCTTTCATTCAATATAATAAAATAATAAATATAAGTATAAATATGACACATTTTATTGTTTATTAAAAATGTATCAGTAAAAACACAAGATTAAATGCAATTACTCATGATATTCTCAAGTGAACAGAGCATGCTCTTTAACAGGTCTAAATGTATTACAGTAAAGTATTGTTTACAAATTAATAATATAAAAATTGCATTATAATTATAAAAAAGTAACACTACCAAGTTGTCTTGTTGTTAGTTGAAAAAGTAAAATAATTGCTTTGCTAGAAATATTGTCTTTAAAACTTTTTTCATGATATGTTTTTATATCACCAATATAAAGTTCTAAAACTTTAAAATTCTAATTAACATTTTAGTTTTAAGAAATATTGTTAGTGAACATATTATAATTGATTCTCGCATGCAAAGGCAATTTAAAAAAAGATTTCTAAGTGATAATGTCTGATATCCTTATGAAAAAAGAGTCAAATAAATATAAATCGGTTGCTTTGATATATGCGACAAACAAAAGAGAAATAGTAAAAAAATGGACAGATGTAATTTATAATAGTAGCCTAATAGGAATTTTTACTATACAAACAATAATAAATCAGTTTAAAGAATTTAAATTCTAGATATGGATCATTTTGACAAAATATTTCCGGTAAAATCTCAGAAATCATAATCCAAAAACTCTTTTTGCATTTCGATTTTTCCGACTTAAATGGTTTAAAAACATTTAATGATCCATATTGGTCCTGCATAATGTTAATATTTGCCAATATTTCGTGTTGTTAGTATTGACTACAAGTTATGTTCATTTTGTTGAAATAATGTTAAAAACAATAATTATGAATGCATAACATCATTCATAAGATTACATATCTTTGGATAAAAGTTGGGGAAATGTCTTTTTTATATTTTTCAAATGTTATTTAGATGTATATTATTAGATGCCGGGTATATTAATTAGATATGATTGATTATTATTACATTAGAAATATGTAAGTTTTCCAGTAAAAGGAAATTATTTCTATTTATGCTTCCATACTAATAAATGTGATTTATCATTATACTAATTAAATTACATTTTAATTTTTAGGAAGTATCTTTCAAAAATAATTGTCGATGCATGGGTTAAGACTATAATTAATAACATGTGTAATTACATTCCAACTTTATATGTTAAAGTGGGTGCATTTATTTTTGGAAGTCAAATACAAATAGTTAAACTACTGTAATCATTTCTTATCAGTATGTCCAATAATTTAGCATCACGGTTTTTATTCAAATTATCTTTCAAAAAAGGATAATTTAATGGATGAACAATTATTTCAATAAAAAGATAGTAAATGGACGAATGACTGCATATATGCAGACTTTTATACACAGTATTAGATACGTATAGGTCACATAGACTATACCAGTTTTAATACTTTTGATATTTTGAGCGTCATTTAAAGAGTTTCGTACTTTAATTATATGTCTCATTATATGTATATTAGATAATTATTTGAAAGACATGTGCCAAAATACACACGTTTATCTAAATTCAAAGAAACTTCTTTTTTTTAAATTTTTTAAAGTCTACCATAAGGAAATGGTTTATGGTTTTGAATAAAAATTGCGGCAAAAAATATATACATACCTAACAACATTTACAATTAATATTTGAAAGAAATTTGACTACGGGTTGAATACTACACAACAATGTATTTTGACTTATTGCCGTATATATAGTACTACGAGTATCGAAAACTTTAATAAAAAGTTGCCGCCTCGAAATGATCACAGATACCCGACTCTGTCAAGATCAGCCACTCATGACAGGCAACTATCTACCGTGACCAGCCAGAACTCTAAAAGCTTTGTTGTGAAAATGTTTCATGCCGGTGTAGGCATAGCGACACCAAAAACACACTAATTCGGAACTATTGCCCGCTGTTTGATATATTGTTTCCTTACAATATGTATATTATGTATTATTTCTACTATTATATCTATGCACATTTATTATATTATACTATTATATTATATATATAGGTACGATGTATTCTGTAAGTACCTACTAACTGTAATGCTCCTTCCGCCTGACAAATTGCAAATAAAGCTTATTTAATTTATTTATAATAAAAATATGAATTCCTCATCCCATTACAGTTACTTTCAAACTGAGAATACAATATATACATACATGTTAGGCGCGTCGGAGCGTTTCAAAGGGGGGGGGGGGTTGTGATAGTCGAGGGTGACATTTTATTTAGAATTCTATAGCAAAAAACTGCAAAATTCTTTTAAAAAATATTTTTTTTTAAAAAAAGGTTTTTTGAGCATTAATTAACTATAAACTATGTACATATTGTACATACCTAATGCACATAATATTAGGTATACAATATTATACATAAATAATAATATAGTATTTAACTTTATGTGTTACATTATAATATGTAGTAAATGTATGTAATTAATATCTAACTATAAGTTATGCAATAATTATACAATACAATAAACATAGTCATAAGCAATATGGAAGATGTAAATGCGTTTAAAAAATTAATTTACACAGAAAATATGTTG
>JAYRBW010062295.1:0-10017 GCA_036023295.1 Invenusta paracnida
CAAAAACTCAACGATTTCGGACCTCCTTCATTCCCAGCTGTACAGCTCAGTATAACAATACCCCCTCCTCCTAAATCCCCCTGAGTCGCGCTACCCTTTTCGTTTATTAGCATTTTTACATTACTGCTTCTCTCTTTATTATGTAATCCACTTCTATTACATTATTATTGGCAACTACACTAACACTATATGTTTTTCGTTTTTTACCTATCTTTCTACTGCATTTTTTCCAACGTGCACAATTCCCATTTGTACATTTGAATTCTCCAAATATTCATTTATTTATATTATTTGTTTATTTATTTACTTTATACGTACAACTAGAAAGCAAATGTGGGAAATCTATGTTTCAATTCATTCAGTTAATATGCATTAATTTTTATCTCAATAATAGCAAACCAATTTTCTCCCGAATAGTTTAATGTAATACTTTTCATTGTATGTCGCTATTGACTGGAATATTTGTTTTAATTTCGAAAATAATAAGACTTTGTTATTAATGAAATTATGAAACTATTTATATATAGAATAAAGAATAATGATTGTATTATTATGAATATATACAGAAGACATTATATTAAACAATTTATATATATATTGTATAATAGAAGCAAAATAATAGTAATTGGAAAACATATTAAGGATTACATAATTGTTATGATGCAGTTTATCTGATTGTATTCTCTGCAAGACTTTGAATACTAGTATTATATAAGACTTTGAAATACTAAATCCTGAATGTGTAAAATATTTTGACTGTAATGAGTAAAAACAAAAACAAAAAAATACTATGTATATATTTAGCAGCACAGTCATAGTTAATCATATTTAGCCAAAAATTGTATGCAGATTTTTAAAAAGAAAATTTTTTGATGGATTATGATTCGTTTTTGTTTTAAGTTATCGATAGTAAAATAAGGTTAATGCGATACAGTAAGTTGAATACCAGTATGGGCTCTAATGTCAGTGATAGAAACCAGTAACAGCAAATGATATTGGAGTCATTTGAATAATGCCCCACATATTGATTTATGTAGTATGAACTACATGTTTGAGAATGGCTCCACAAGTAGGACATTCCTTGCCAAGATTCGGTGTGCAGCTTTTGCAGTGGCAGTGTCCACACTGGTACAATCGGTTTATTCGGTTTATTTTGCACTGAGTACAAATACCCTAAAGAAAATAATAAAAAATCGTCGATATTAATGAGTCATAAACATTTAATAATTTTATATTTCCAGACTGTTATATTCTATTATAAAACCGACTGCTATATTCAATTTATTAAGTATGTGAGAAAGCTATTTTCTTGAAGTATATTAAATTGACCATATTTAGGTGTTTATCAAGAAAGGACTTTCACTAAGACTCATCACAAAATGTTTGCTCTAAATACTATTGAATTTTATTAAGTTAAATTCGTGTATTATTGCTTGTCTCGCCATTGATTCACATATTTATAATTGTCTAAAGATAGGTACATATAACTAAGGAATAACAAATGCGTCAATGTTTACTCAATAAATAATGTTTAAGTTCAGTGAATAATAAATATATCATTAATGCATATTGAAGCTCTAAACATATTAATTTAAATGATACAAATAACGTCATAATCATGCAATATGTTTTGTTAATAATTTATTCATAAACATTTGATTATAATAACGGTTTTTGTTTGACAATTGGAAAATTGATCGCTAATTTAAATATGAATATGATTTAAATGTATGGTGACTCATTCCTAATCTAGACTGCCTAAAGATCAACTTGCTATTTAAGAAATAAATCCCTCCCGTCAAATTCAACTTAAATATCTATCTGATCAACTGTAACTCACGTTATCGTGAATTGACATTGACATATTTGTCCCCATTTTTTCAGAAGGTAAAATAGTAAATTCATCCTTTTTGTTGATGTCTTCGTTTACGTTTCTAATAATTGGAGGATCGGTCGTGTTAACTTGCGGAGTGATGTTCTGAGAAAGTAGACAATGGACAATCAATATGATTTTATTTTCATTTAAACATACAAAGAGGTGATTAAAAATACTTTATAATAACTATTGACAATCAATTCCTTTTTAGACTTACTAATAAAATAAGTGTATATTCCTATGTCACATAAGGGTTAATAAAACATTATGTATGATTATAATGCTCCAAAAAAAAAACATGATTTCTAAACTCTAAACTGATTTCCAGCTAAACAATTTATGTCTAATGGTTATCTAAAATGATTGTTCAGAATAGGTTTTTAAATGAAGTTTTCCACACAATAAAAGGTAACCATTTGAAGAAATACTGAACAGCGGATACTTATAGAATGTCACAGGCTAAAAGAGACATTACTCCAGTTTTCACCTTGACATATCTTGAAGAACACGTCAACGATTACAATTTTACTACACCGGATTCAATAATTCGTAACTGTTATTTAGGTTTTTTCACGGAGCATAACAGATATATCGATAACTATATACCTACTCAATTAAAGAATACCAAAACACAGTTTAACTATCTCTGGACATTATTTTAGTAACATCTTAGTGAATGCAGCAGCTGCTGATCAGATAGATTAAAGGCCGAATTCATACATATAAAGCGGAGGAAATATTTGTAGCATTAATTATGTACCTTTCATCTAACTGTCCGATGGCGATTTTTGTAAAACATCAAATCATAACTTATAAGTTTAACTTAGCGTAAATGAAAAAAAAATAGATACATGTAACATTAACATTTCAATAAATAAATAATATTCGAATGTATACAGTAAGTGTCATGAATTTATTGGATTATATTAGTTTTAATTAAACATAGATTTTTATTTAATTTGATTATGCTATAAAAAACATATACAAGTTTAAATATTTAGTTTAAAGTTTCAGAAAAAAGTTCTGGACTCTTTGTATCTGTGTAATAAAATATTCATCATTAGGGTGTTCTTCAAGACATGTCAATGTGTATCTAATATTACTTACGCATTTTTAAATATTCAATGAAACAACGTTTAAATCAGTTTATTAAAAAATTATAACTGAACTATTAAAATAATGCACATACCGTAAATTCGAAAGAAGGACAGAGGTCACTAGCAAGTTTGTTTTGTTCATTTCTAATATTCGTCCTTGCCCCCTTTTCCTTAAGCAGTATTGCTATGTCTTGAAATGCCTTTACATCGTTAGCTCCATAGGCCTAATTTAAAATAGAGAAATTAAATTATAATATGTTAGAAATAATGTTAGTTATTATTAGTTATTGTAATATTATCTATACATACCAGATATTAAGAAAGCATTACGCGCATGATTAATAAGCACATACACTTAATTCGTTGATTAATTGTAAATTCAATTATGAATTAGGGTTATATTTTACTTCAACGTATTATTAACTTTCAGATCAAATTATATTCCACAAAACTATAAATTAACGAACTGACGTTTACATACGTAATTTCCCAAGTACATGTATACAAAGTAAACTTAGAGAAATAATATGAAAGTTTGAAATAACTGTTTTGATTGTTACTGTAAATTTAGAAAAAATACATTTCAATTAAGTTCATCGCTGGTTTAATGATAAATATAGATAATAAAAGAAAGGCATACATTATCATTCTTATGTATGTGATACACATAGGTATAACAAAAATACGTGTTTCTAAAATGCACTATAATTGCCTATTTTCCTACAAAAATAAAATTAAAAGCTTAGCTATGTCATGGTTTTTGTAGTTCGAAGTAGTTCATTAATAGCTATTTACTATTTTTATATTCATGTTATATTAATTTACACATTTTTACTATGTTTATTAAGCTGCAAACATAGTTGCATTAAAGAATAGAACAAAAGATAAACTGAACAAAAAAGAAGATTGATCAGACCACGCTGAATGTTATATTGGAATGTAGTTATTTTTCATATAGACATATTATGTAGATATTTACACATCTTAATTTGAATAAAAATGCGAGGTTAACGAATTTTGAATTTTCGACACAATTTATAGAGATAGATAATTATATTTAAAATAGAGGCATCAAAGTTTGGCTAAAATTGTACAAATTCTAGAAAATGGAGCTATTTTATTTAAAATTTATAATTTACTTCTTAAAAGTATATTTCAAGTATTTCCCCATCTTTGTTTCCCTGGTAAAATACTGATGACAGACTTAACGTGTCGTATCAAAATAGGATATAAATAGCTGATATTCAAATAATACAATTTACGCATTATGCTAGACTAAATATCATAGCTGCATATATGTATATATAAAATATATGGAAAACTCATCAAATGTTAAATTGACAATGTCAATTATATACTATAAAGTTAAATACCTTTTTCTAAATTAGATCACCTAATGTAATATAGGAACTAATTAGGCAAAACTATGAAATTCTTAATCAAAATATCGAAAATATTGAATTGTAATAACTTGAACACGAGAACTTATACGGCTACATATTATTACACATATAGCTCTCATGTTTAATTAAGACAGAAAATAAACTTGCCCGAGAATTTGTAATGGACTCCTGAATCTTCTTCATAACATCATGCAGTGGTGTATCGCCAAACTTATTTGTTGCATTTAATTCGATATTCGGTTGATTAACAAGAACTTCAGTAAAGTCAAACGATGCAATTTCTACACATAAATGTAGTGCTGTACACTTCATGGAATTTGGCACATTTGGATTGGGCGTGTTAGTCGGGCTACTAACCAAAAGAAACTGAATACATTCGTAATACGTACTATAAAGGTTAAATTTTTCCGATCGATTGGGAGCATTGTAGGTTACTAAGTGCAGGGCAGTATATGCTGTAGGATTGCGGGCAGCATGAGCCCTAGCAGCCGGATTATGTTCATAGATCTTTATAATATAGCTGAAGAAAATACAAGTACACGCTCAGATATACATATAAATAGTGTCAAAATGTGCAGGTGCCATAGACTATATTTGAATTAGTTATTATCTAGTTGTTCCATTTAAAGTCTATGGTAGGTACATATCTATTTTATTGATCCTGTTATTCAATGATCTTTTTTCTGTACTCATTGAAGGTTATATTTAGTGTTAATATTTATTACTAATATATTCTTTAGTAATTAATATTTATTATTTACTATTTATTAATCTTAAGACACCATCGTCACTTTATGATTATTATTAGGGAAAATCTATAATTTTGACTAAAACTAGTATTTGGAACTGTTAGTCAGTTTTACATGACTGACACCTGTCTTCACAGAGGTCAGATTAGCATGGAAGACCTCCTGGAAAAATATCTTGACAGAACATTTTTACAATGGAAAAGTAGAAATAAAAATAATTAAAAAGTTTCTAGGAAGTCAGAGATGATTCAATCAAATATTCAACCGAGAAACTCTCCTCAGAGAAGACTCGAATTTTATCTGATAATATTAAGTTATCAAGGACTAGGTACTCAATGAAATGTAACTACATATGCCAACATTAATTGAAATTATTACATATTCATACAAAATGCAGAAAAATTAAAGCCACAAAGTTAATGAACAATACGTTTTTATGTTTTATACTTTTATCTCTATATTCACAAATTATACTTACGTAATTAACACATTTAATATCAAATTTAGTCTAATAACTTACTCTAGTTTACCGTGAATGGCAGCTATATGTAGAGCATTGAATCCTTTATTGTCAAATTTCATAGATACATTCTTTTCGATAAGTCTGAATGCAATTTTTTCGGCATCAATATGTACTGCAATATGCAGGGGAGTGAATCCTTTTTTGTCCTAATAAAGTAAGAAGAGCAGAAGTTAAATGATATATAGAAACGCACGAATCAATATCCTTTTTATATATTAATTAAATATATGCATAAGTGGGTATAATATGTGTATACATGCCACATATTTGCAATTAAGATGTACAAAATAATAATTTTATTTAAATAAATGCCCTAGGTTATCACAGAATTTTGTAATTATGTAGGTACATCAGTATTTCTTATTGGTATATTTTTTATGAAGGCACGTTCCTTTTTGATTTAATGAAGTTGCCATTAAACTTTTCTGTTATAATTTTATAACCAAATTTCGTATACAAGTTGGTAAAAAATAATGTCTGAATGTTTTATTTTTTAGTGAAAATGTTAAAGGAATTCTATAAATAAAATTGTCTTTCCTTCAAATTGACCCAATTATTATCTATATGAAGTGTTCATTGATTAATATTGAAACATTGAATCAATGACATAAAGTCATTTTTGAGCAATACAATATTTTTTAAATAAAATTAAATCGATTTATGAAACTATATATTTTTATAAACGGAAATGTTCAAGACAGAGTGGTCCAAAATTATTTAAGAGCTTTTCTGACCACCTTGTAATCTAATTACACACAACTGTCATCATAGGTGATCATGTATATGATCGTGGATGTCAATGTACCTACATATTTTCAAAAATAAAAGGAAACAGAATTTCCTTACAGTTTCTTACATAATTACCTTACAAAGTAATGTTATATTTATAGAAATATAATCATTGTCGACAATTTATAACGTGAAGTGTATTAAATCCATAGAAATTAATCAATATATATCAATATATATATATAGAAAGTAAAACAAATATCTATGATTAAATCAATAGGATAGGAATCTCTGTGTATAGAATCGATATATGTATATCAATCAGGTATTCCTTAAACATTATTTTAAATATATATTGTATAAATTATTATAGTATTGCTTTATACATGTACCAGATTTTTAATAGCGGTGAATGTATATACTGCGTATTTAATACTATATCTAATAATAAATCATAACATTTTCTTTTATAAATGCAGTAATTTATAACTATGTAGAAATTGAATATTTATGCATAATAAATTAGTAGTTATATAATGTGTATGTAATTACACGTGTGCATTAATACATTTAGGTTATTTTATTTTAAAATGTAGGATAACAATTTTTGTGATGTGTTGTTTCATATACACTATTTCATAGATATATTATACATGTATGAATGTACGAATTTTTTATTGTATATCAAGAATATTAGTGCATATTTATAAAAATGGAATATGTTACTGTAAATATAAAAGTGTTTATCCTTATTACTGTTGAACTGTTGATTTGTTTTGAATACCAAAACATGGGACAAATAAACAGTTGTTAGTGTCGTAATGTAATACTCTAGAACAGCTTGAAATACACACCTGTATATTAACATCTGCGCCACTATCCACTAGCAGATTGAAAACGTCAATATTTTTCAACTGGACAGCCAAATGTAGTGGTGTCTGGTTCCGATAATTTGTAGCGTTTTTTGGAGCATTATTTGCTAGAAGAACTTGTATTACTTCCAACTGGGAGTGGGTATTCCCAGGCAAAGAGTAGCAAGCATAGTGAAGAGCGGAGTCACCTGAATTGTCAGTTAGTCTAACATTAGCTCCACTTTTAATTAGATTTTTGACCTTAGCAACGTCAAATTTTTGACTAGCAAGTTGCAGAAGAGTGCATCCCTCGTATTTCTTGTCAATCTGGACGAATAAAAGGAATAAACAGTTATTTTCTTTGAAATATCGATGGATACGTATCATTTATATATTCTTGATTATACTGGGTGATATGCACTTATCTATTAGACGATAAATCATACGTTTGATACAGTAGTTTGATACTCATAAAAGGCGTTAATTATATTAATATGAATTCCAATTAAATTAATAATAGTGAAATGTTTACTGAATTCAAAACATTAATTTGTCATATTTGTAAGGGAGAAATTGTCTGCATTTGTAAATAATAATATGCCTAATATATGTAGCTGTGATATGTTTACAATGAACTTCATCTATGTATGTCCCAGGCAGTGAGTAATGAATCCCCAGTCATAACAGTCAAGTTCTAAAGTTCTAAAATTAGATTTGTTGGAAAACTGGTAGCCGCAAAACGTTTCAATTTGTTCGCAAGTCTATATGTATGTATATTTATGTTGAATTGTTGTGATATTTGTAACTTCTTGATATCCAAATACCACTATTTTAATTATGTGTCAAAATATGAAAATGGTATATATGGTGTATAGGGTGTTTAAAAAGAATGTCGTCTTCTATTTCAATAGAATCCATAAAAATCAATGATACTGTTATATCAGTATTATTTATCAGTATAATATAAAGAAATACAAATACAAATATAAAATAAAACTATTTTCATTAAAGTATTCATTAATATAGAGAATATATTTTACCTGAACGCTGGGATTACCAAGTGCCTTTGTGACATCATCTATAGTGCCCGAGACCACTGCATTGTAAAGTGCTCTATTTGCTGCATCAATTTCTGCGACATCTTCTCCACACAAGTAAAATCTGAGTTTTTTCAGTGTTTACGCTAAAAAA
Organism: Invenusta paracnida; assembly: GCA_036023295.1. Classification (NCBI taxonomy): domain Eukaryota; kingdom Metazoa; phylum Platyhelminthes; order Proseriata; family Coelogynoporidae; genus Invenusta; species Invenusta paracnida. Next base: position 8,420 of record JAYRBW010062295.1, read on the forward strand.
CCCACAACCAATTTTTGAAATATATACTGCATATTAAAATATATTTATGTTGGCCAATATTTAATTAAACATAACAATAAATCGGTATCAAAATGTCAGATTCATGATTTATCTAAACCTGTTAGATATAAATCACAAAAATAGGGCCCTTTGAATTATTTACATTGGAATTTTAGTTCCTTGTTTTAACTGACCTATAGTAAAATGCATTATTGTTCCACTTATCATTCTGCATTCTGATTCGGAAATGTATCAAATTTGTCTAAAACTCATCAAATTGTGTTTAAACTCAAACTTTTTCATGAGAATAAATAAAAATGAAATTTAATCTTAACAAAAATGTTAATCGAAGAAACACAACTTATCAAAAATACCTGCTTAACACACACTCCGGTTCAATCACATAATGAAGTCATTTCGATTAGAAAGCGATTGATGAGCAGGTGGTTAGAAAAGGCCAGTATGTTAAAGAATGGTGATATTTGAAAATTGTTCATAGTGCTATAGTCAATCGCTCTCCAATCGCAATACACTCGCAATTATATTGCAGCTGTCAATCATTTTCCGGGATGTGTGTGGGATGGGAATACATATGTACAGAGGTGGAAATAAGTTTATCACAATACTTAAATTTCATGTGTTTTTATATAATATCTATGGAATTCATTTTATCAATAAGTTTCAGCATTTAAAACATACTTAGGGACAGTATACTATGTTTAATGCTGTAAAAGAGCCTAGTAAGTATCAACATATAGAATTTTTTTAAATATACTGGAAAATTGTAATACGTAAATATGCACGAAAAAGGTATGAAAATGATAACCTTTAATGTTGTAGATAAAAATGATAAGCTATTCTGAACTAATATTTTGTGGAAAAACTATTGTTATGAATCACACTTGCCAGACGACGAGGCATACTGTTTGCCAGCTGTTGACAGTACTCCCGAGACAGTTCCATGTACCAGGCAGTCCTGATTGCTTCACGAAATTGAGCCATTGTAGAAAAATTGGGCTTTTGAAGTAGTTTCGTGACAAAGTCCCACAAGTTTTCCATCAGGTTTAGGTCGGGGCTATTTCCTGGCCATTCAAGCACTTGAATATCATTTTCATGAAACCAATTTGTAACCATACATGTCATATATGGCATGGGGCGTCATTTTCAGTGACCGAGAGCCACTTTGAGATGAAAAAAGTAACATAAGCCTATGTGAGACGTCCACAGAACTCTTCCCCATTTCAATCTCGGTATACCCAGAAGACTACCAAGCACCCCCCAGCACTGTTTCTCGATTGCAGGTCTGGTGCACTTACATTTCTACCTACCAGGATGAAGGCAGTCAAATATATTGACATTTTATCTGAGAAATTACCAGAACAAATGGAAGAGCACACTTCTGAAATATTTCAGCATGATAAGGCCCCATGCCATATGGCACGTCTGGTTACAAATTGGTTTCGTGAAAATGACATTTATGTGCTTGAATGGCCAGGAAATAGCCCCGACCTAAACCCAATAAAAACTTGTGGGACTTTGTCAAGAAACAACTTCAAAAGCACAATTTTTCTACAATAGCTCATATTTCGTGAAGCAAT
>JAYRBW010062296.1:0-10017 GCA_036023295.1 Invenusta paracnida
GCTGTAATCTTTTGAACATCTTCTAAAAAGTTGATGGTGAATTGTCAGTTTTGATTTCAGGAATTGACGCTCAAGGCAACGTAATTCTTGCTTTTTCTCACGTAGTTCATCATTGTACCAGGGGGTACAATACCAAACATATTTTGATATAAATTAGCCATATCAATAAATGTATATTATGACTATACAAAATACATATATTAGTTTCAGTTTACATTCAACATTTTTATTTTTATCATAAATTGTATATATATATTTAATAAAAGTGAATTCACAAGCATGCTTCATAAACCCTACCTTGAAATATATACACAAAATACATATATTAGTTTCAGTTTACATTCAACGTTTTTATTTTTATCATAAATTGTATATATATATTTAATAAAAGTGAACTCACAAGCATGCTTCATAAACCCTACCTTGAAATATATATACACAGCATGATTGGCCAAAATTATTCTCTGATAGTTTTATAATATACCAAGTCCTAGGTAACAGTTATAAAACATAAGTAAAATTTGTTAGCTCATTATTAGCCATTATTTGGGGATTGAATTATATTGCATTGATAGTGGTTGCAGCTTTCTAGTCAGATAATGACAGTATGAGCTTTCTTCATTGCATACCTATAATAGTATATATAATAGTATACTAAATGATATACAAATGTCAATCTTATTACAAACCAGATGTATGGAATTGTCATCTGGATGGTCACAGTGAATGTATTATGCAACTGTAGAATTAAACCAGGCATACACTGAATAGCAGTAATGAAAGCCTGTAATTTATACCCTGGACTATTTAGTCTATTGTATACTCATAAAATAAGATTTTATCCCACTAAATATATATAAATATAGGCCACTAATATAGCTATATGTATACCTATGTATTTAATTTAATACTATTTTTCAATAATTTATGTTGTAATAAATTTATAACCAAGAAAATAATTCCTCAAATTTGTCTGTCATATTATAAAATTCATAAGAACCTTCATTTATATATTTGTAATATAATACAGGGTGCATAAGTTGCTCATGACCCATTTATACAAAAAGAATTACATTTGTATTTCTGATATTCTTGGAATTTGTAACATTTTATTGATTGATTTCTATAACATATATAACATTTGATTGGTTGTGTGTTTGAATAAAAAGATAACTGTGCAAATATATATTTTTTGTATAAATGGGTCAAGCAACTTATGCACCACCCTATACACTTGTTCTATACCTAATAATTATTGCATTATTCAGAAAAATATTCTTTATATTTGTGTACAATAAAATCTTATATTATATACAGAGCAATATACAGAAAGCTATATGGAGTGTAATGTCAGTTGAAATGTTCAAGATAAAAATAAAATAAATCAATTGTGTGCAATATAGCTAAGGCAGTAGCTTGACATCCTTAAGCACTTGTTTTAAAAATACAAAAAATTTAAAATTCTATCTCATCTCATGGTGTCAGGATCTGGAAAAAGTTCAAAATTAATATTACAATTCTCACTATCTCACAAGACCTAGCATTGGTCAAGTTTACCAAATGCTGCCACAGATTATCCAACAGAAAAATATCAATGTAGCTAAGCTCAGTTTGAAAATCATCTTTGGATAAGTCTGAAGACTATCCAACTACACCAACAACTCTGGGAGATGGGGCATTTAATAATTATGGTAAAAAACTTCCTGCTAAACCATAGCATCACCTGAAAAAGAGGAAACATTACTTGTACCAGAAAAACCATCAGAGAAAGATGAGGAAGAACTAAACATGACTACAAATAATTTGAATAAACTCATAGAATAAAACAGGTAAGAAATAATATACTATGATAAAGATAATACAAAATTCATTATTACTAAGTATGTAAATACTAGGAATAAACGATGTAAAATGGAAATAGAAATGATGTCAAAATACTAATGAATCTAGGGAACCAAAATAAGTATGTTTCCATATACTGAAAAGAAATAATACAGAAATAGTACCAAGATATTGTTAACTTTAGCCATACAAAATACTACAAATAAATACAATAAAAAAAGAAAACTAGAAATATATAAATTGATGGCTTCATACTACTATTGTAAGTTATTAGTAGCACAGAGACAGCTGGACAATGTGCTGTTTCGACCTTGTTGTGTCTCTTAGGCAGCCCACACCCCTATTGATACTTATAACCATAATACCAGTATACCACCAATTTATTGCAAATGTGCCTTAACAGATCACTGCCTAAAGACCAAGTTCAGGAATACTAATGTTTAAGAATACATGCAATATAAATACAAGATAAAACAAAGAAATAGGCCAAGCTAACAAGATGAAAAGGATAGAGAAAAAATAAACCACAAGCACAAGTAAGAATTACTGAAATTTATAAACAAAATTCCATGAATATGCAGTATAAATGTATGCTATTTTTTATTTGACAGTGCACCTATTGCATTGTAGTTGATTTCAACCAATCATAATATAGTATTTTTGGAATTCCTCTCATGTTCTTCCCAGCACCAAGAAATGTTTAAAAATGTTCTTATACTTAGAACTGAGTTATTTAAATGTGTCTTCATTTATTTAGCTTGTAGTTATTTTAGAACTCCATAGAAGTAATTAAATTGCTATGGCAAGACAGTCTTGCCACCCTAGGCACAACTTGTTAATACATCCATCAATATTGTTTTAGGACCTTGAGTCCCAGTCTTATTTTTCAGTATTATACCTTATAAATCTATAGTCTATTTAATGTTTCAATGTAATATTACATGTTCATATCTTGACTTCAGTATATCTTTTTAATATATAAATTTAATGTAGAGTAACTATTAGAATATACTTATTAAAGTTTTGGACTTTGTCCTGAAATATTGGATTAGAAGGTTTACATATCTAGAATAAGGCTCAATATTTATAAAATATATTTTACTCAATTACATTCAAACATGTAGCATTAGGCATGGAGTCTTGTGTCACATTAGTGAATTATTTTATTATTGTTTTGGATATTTTACTTTTACTATATTTCCTAGCAGAGAATTTAAAAAATTAACTTCACATTTCAGAGTACATCATTTTGTATTTGTTGTATGCTAGACGTTTCTGTTTATAATTTGTAATTTTGCATATATTTTTTCTAATTGTTTAGATATTAGATGATAATGTGAACATGATCCATCAACTCATGGAACTTCAACAAAAAGGTCTTAGTAATGATGCTGCTCATTTGCAACAAATTCTACACAGAAATCTTATTTATTTAGCAACCATTGCTGATCAGACAACAAATACTGGAAGCTCTTCACAAGGTATGCCACAATTATGTGCTAGTATAAATTTTGAAATAGTTCCACATGCTTCCTTCTTTTTAACAAATATGTAGGTTCTAATTCTCAACCAACATTAGGAGTGGCACCAATTCCAAATCAATATCCTTCATCAGGAACACAGCAGAATGTTGTACAGGTAAATTTCAAATTTGAAGAAATAATTTCTTATACAGATATCAATATCTTTTAATTTTGTACATTCATTTGTAGCACACATGTTTATTCTGTTTTATTCTTGAGTAACTATTCCTTAGAAATTTTCGAAACTCATAACTTAAAAATTAAATTTAATTAAAATATATTTATTTTTGTATATAGACATATGCATTAAAAGAAACTTTAAAAAAAATTGTTTTAGACTATAAATTTTATTTTTTATAATTTTATTGTATTTAAATAATTATACTTGTAAAAATTAAAAATTCTGGGGTTTTAGCTTTTATTATTTATTTATTAAACTTTAATGCATGATTAAAATTTGTAATTATTCAATCTGCATTTTTCTTTCTTTATCTGATTTGTACAATAATTTTACACACAACCCCGCTCAAAAATAAGTATATATCTTATCTTCAAACTATTTCAACTGAACAATGCTTAAATTATTCATAAATCAGAAAAAATATTAATGCAACAATATTATCGATTTCGTTAATCATCATATTGTGTTGAGTAATCAATAAATAATATTTGTGCATTAATATTAATATTCGTCAATTTTAAGCATTGTTTAGTAGAAATAGTTGGAAGAAAGAGTGTATACTTATTTTTGAGCGGTGTGGTATAATCTTGTCAAGATTGGGTTAACGATTTTAATTGAAGAGAATTTTAATGTATCATGTATTTATAATTCTGCTAAACGTTAATGCGATAATGTAAATAAATGTGATCTATTTTTACCGGCTTAGTTGAAATACAAAATATTTTAATTTGAAGAACCTCTTTCGTTGCCGATTTTTATCCTTTAGGGTATTGTGTTTTACATATCATGAATACATTTTCTTCAACTATTGTTTCATTTTCATCAGACACCAGGAAACTTTCCTCAAATGCGTCCATCGGGTCAATTTCAAGGCCCTGGTCTTCCTGGATATCAGCCAAGACCAAACATGCCTCCTCAGCAAGGGTTGAATGCATCTCTTCATTCTCAATTGAGCCCATCTCATGCACCTCCTATGGGTAAGTATCTATGAAGTATTACCTGGCTCACGATTGTTGAATGCTATGCTATGCTATTCTAATCTTATTTTTTATACTGACTGCTTTTAATTTTTCATCTTATTATTCTTCCAACCTACATTAAATACATCCGTATTGTATATTAAACTTGATGTTAATTCTTGTTCGATATAATATAATAATTAAATGAAAAATTTGTAATCTTACCAACAGTTAATATAGATAATACAGATAATATAGAGTTTAATATTCTGTTAAATAAACATACGTCTTTATCGAAACGTCTGTACGATCAAATTTGCTCATAAATGACCAACATCAAGTTTCACATGAAACAATTTTTACTGGCTACTTCTTAAGGAAGAACTTATGTATAATTTTACATAAGTGATTTTTTAGTATTTATGTACCCGAAAACAATCGTAGCTACAAGCAGACTTTAGCGCTAATATGTGTCATATTATTTAAGGTTGGTCTTTACCATTAGTAAGTATAATACATTAGTAATAAAATCAATATATGTATGAGCGAACATATTTTAGTATGTCGAAATCAATGATAATTATTTTTAACTTTATATATAATACATGTAAACTATTTTAATTGTCTGGCTTTTTGATAATATAGGCGAAGACATATAACATTATATCACCAGAATATCTATTTTAAAAACGTTTAATACTAAAAGAAACGATGCTCGGTTGCCAAATGATTATTTAATTTTGATTTCAGAAATTTTTTTACAATACGAAAACTTTACGGCTATACATAGCTAGTATAGTCTCATACGCTAGCGCTAACATGTGATTCGTTTTGTTTAGAGATGCACGATTTTGGTGGTACTATTGCTTTAATATGCTTCAATATATTTTACAGTTATTTAGATTTTTATCTTGTAATTACTAAGTGTTAATACTATGCTTGATAATGATATAACGATATATATTTTTTAATTTAATTGAATATATGGATTTAATTACACAGGCTGTTCGCGTGTGCAGTGCTTTGTCAAATTATTTGTCAATCGTATAATTTATTTATTTCATACTTACATATACTTCATTTACTGCCAAAATGGTATCTAGTACATAGATTCGCTCATAAATGCATACATTTGTGTGAAAACTACTCTTCTCTGTCTGTTTGAATTCGGTTAAAGATGTCAAATTCTGCTATACAATGGCATATTTAATAGCAAATCACAGTCTTCTAATTTAATTTTTAACAATATTTTAAACATAGTATAATATAGATTTGTTATGAATAAATTAATAGAGGATATTTTAAATGTTAGTAGAATTCTTTGAAAGTATGAAATTTCTGAATGTTGCATACATTTTCTATTAAATTCAAATTGCAGATATTTGCCTAAGTTTGGTACATACGTTTTATTACGTACACCGTTATCAATATAAAAATGATTACTCTACGAAGTTAATATGAAGACCGAGAAATATCTTTTTGTGTTATCATACTGACAATTTTAGTCGTACGTAAGTCATGCATACAAACATTTTTAGTATGGACTTCCTATTTTTATATACTACATTTTATAACTAGCTTTTTTGAGTTACCATTCCATTATATTTGGAGTGCTCAAAAGTCCGCTAAGGCTCGTTTTGCTAGCTTTGAATGTTAGCAGCTAAACAAATAAGTAAAATTTCGAGTTGTGTGTTTTTGTACTAATCAGGATTATTTATTGTTAAGCAAATGTAGATATTTATATATTTTGAACTAAAATCATTGTATTTTTATTTTTCGTCTTTTTATATTTAAGAATATGACTTCTTTTTTTAATTCTTTTAATGCATGGTTCTCAATTTGATTAGAAATATTATTAATTCGTTTTTTAAAGAAAACATGTTTCTTATTAATATTTAAAAAGCTATAATATTTTCATAACATCCATATTTATTTGTATCGCTTTTTTAATCATTTCATGTTCAGGCAATTCGTACTCGTCAACACTGCCAACATCCACTCCTCCAAACCAATCATCATCGGGTCCTCCCGTTTCTGTTACTCAAACACCCCCGATGTCAGTCCCTCCATATTCTCAATCTGGACAGTCGCAACAAAACTTCCACCCACAACCTCCACACTACCCACCAACTAACGCCTATCCACCTCAAGGTCCTAATTCCAACTTCCAGTCGTATTCGAGTCATGTTGGAATGAATGCCAGTGACAATCAAATACCACCAGTTGATGGTCATAGACCGATAAATGCTCCTAATGTTGCACAGTCAGGGCTCCAAGGTGGTCAAATTAATTCTTCACAGGACCAAAATCAATCCGGTTCTAACCAGACGAGCATGCAAGTGAAACAGGGATCCACACCTCAGTCTGGTCAAAATCAAATCGCTTCTCAAAGCCAAATGGGACCTCAACATTCAGCCACTTCTCAGCCGGGACCAACCACAACTGTTAGTACAAGTCAAAGTGTCTCAGCTGCACCACCGAACAATTCTCAAGCAGGGCTCCAATCAACTCCAAATGTTTCTGTCCAAAGCTCTGTAAGTCAAGCAGCAACTTCTTCTCAGCATACTCAGGGACTTCCATCAACTCAAACTCATATGACTACACAACCAGGCCAATCCAATATACCAGCTCACTCTTCACAAGGGCAAATGCCACCTCAATCTACTCAGGGGAGTATTTCTCCTCAACAAAATCAGGTTCACCCTCCTCCGCATGCCCCAGGCCCTGATAGTAACGTACAAATGCCGTTTCAACAAGGCCAAGTGCCAATGCGCTCTCAATCAAGCCAACTAAATCCACAACAAGTTGGAGCATACACCTCTAGTCAGGGTCCAATGGGTCCTTATGCAAGTCACGGGAGAATGGGTCAACCTCCATCAGAATCTCATTCTAATCAAAACCATGAAGTGCCACCGTTTAGTCATGGGCATCCTCCGTCATCCACCTATCCTGGCCATGGGCATATGGGATCCCAGGCTAACCAGATGTTCCCTAATTCTGGGCCTGGTCATTCGCACATGGGTTATTCTCAATCGAGTCATGGACATATGTACTCTCAACCCAGCCATGGTCATATGGGTCCACATCCTGCACAGGGTCAGATGGGATCACACCCAGGCCCTGTTTCCATGGGAATGCAAATGGGTCCTCATCCTGGCCAAAGTCATGTACCACATCCGGGCCAAGGTCAAATGGGACCATATCCTAGTCAAGGCCAGATGGGTCCCCATCCAGGTCAAGGTCAAATGGGTGGCCCTCAACCAGGTCAAGGGCATATGGGTCCTGGCCATCCAGGTCCACCGCCGCCGCCTTCTGCTTCGAATCCCATTGGTCCACATCAAGGTTCAATGGGTCCCTATCAAAGTCAAGAACAGCACATGGGCTCACAACAAAGTCAAAGCCACCTGTCTGGCCAAAAGCCTGGTCAAGGTCAATTAGGGCCGCAATCATCGCAGCCTTCAAGCGTTCCTACATCTTCCGCCTCTACTCCCTCATCACAGCATTAACGTCTTTTATTTATGGATACTTTATTAAATGTCTCTCACTATTATGTATTGTTAATTATTATGCACAGTTTTCTAACTCGTATTATAAAATATTATCACTTTTCTGTGTTATATGTTAATGTTTAATTCATGTTAAAAACAATGTAATGCTTATTTTTATTTTCTGTCGGGAATTTCTAGCATTTTTGTAATTAATAATTTTACTTAATTGTACTGTCTTTGTCTAATAAAGTTAATTCATTTAATATAATATTGATATTTTGTCTTATTCTTTTCACTAAATTCTTTAACCCACTACGTATTCTTTTACCTTCTATCAGAATAAAATATAGGTAGTCACTTAATAGAATGAAAAACAGTAATCGTTTTGAAAAACAACTTCAAAATCAGAATTTGGGAATTTATACCCATAAAAACGAAAGAATAAATTTAGAATGTGTATATGATTATTCTAGTACTATTAAATATATTTATTTCTTGCAGCATCAACCAATTTCCATTTTGGTACAATTGTAATATTTGCTTTTATGAAGCATATTTTGGGATAGGAGCTATGTATAAATCCTCAAATTAATTTATTGTATTAGAGAACAGTCAATTACGCAATATAAAATACCACAGCTTTTGTATTAACAAAAAATTTATATATCGATAAGATAATAAGACCGACTTTTTCACACATCAGGCATGTACCATTTTGAATGTGTTTTTTAATTGTAAGGTAAATATTTTAAATGAATTAATCTCGTTAGTATGTCAAATTTTTATGCTCAATTCTACGCTTTAAGAATGTCTGTATTTTTTACTCTATGAAGCAGATCATTCTATTGCTATATTCATACGCATAAAAAACAGTATAGAAAGGCCACTTGTCAAATACATATGGCATCTCAGGTACATATAAGTAGAAGATAGTGAATGTATTAATAATAACCGAGGTCATTAATTTGTACTTACTTGAAATTTCATTCATTATTTCCATTAACTTATGATGTAACTATCCGGGGTTTTCTTATATTAATTACCGGAAATTTAAAATTATGATCGATACCGTATAAAATTAAATACTATTGATTAAATATTGACATAAAGATCATATTTTATTTAACTGGGATACGCGTTGAAATGTTTGGTACCTACCTAATCCTTTGGTTAAGCTGATGGCTTCGTGGCTGATTTTGATCCCAATGTGCTATCACTCAATTTTTTTAAAGATTTGCCGAATACATTTGATTTGTGTGATACAAATCAGCTTAATGAAAGATTTAAAGTTTTGTGTGATAAAGAGATAGTCGACGAATTGAAAAGAGGGAGTGTTCCTGAAAAAACCAGGAAGAGGAATGCTTGGGCTTACCGTTTATTTCAGCAGTGGAAGTTCAACAACTGGTTGTTGTATTTAGTTTATTTCAGTAATTTTTATTGCATTTATTTATTGCAGTTATGTTTATTACAGTTTGTTTTCAGGTAGTATAACCTGATGAACAATTTTTCCATTGTTTATTGGGAAATTCTTAGGATAAATGGTCAACAGAGAAACTAAATTATTGGCTTGGAAAATTTATTCTAGAATGTCGTAAGGAAGATTCTACTCGCTATCCATTAAATAGTCTAGTTTCCATAATTAGTAGACTTCAACAAGTTAAGCTACAATTATAATATACCAATACTATATGGATTTTAAAGGCATTAATGATCAATATGGCTGAATCCATAAGGATCATTACTGCCTGCAAATTCTATATAGTATTACTATTATTCAGGATTTTAAAACAAATATTGATTCGTGATTATTGCCAACAAAATTGAAGTAGTATTAATATCATTTCAAATTTAAATACGCTATTGATTGCAGAAAGTTATAATTTGTTTCATTTAGCGCATAAATTAATTATGGCCTGGTCTGGTCTATTAGATTTTAATTTGATCCCTAATGAAATGATTAGTGGAATGGAAGAGTCTGAAATACAAAAAATGATAGATGAATTTAAATTACCCGAAAACAACAA
>JAYRBW010062297.1:0-10016 GCA_036023295.1 Invenusta paracnida
GGTTTGAATGAATTTATATCTTTTAAAATTGTCTGTAGCTAACCAGCTTTTTGCCATTTTTGGTGATAAAAAAATATTAATGGTTTATTAATATTAATATATTAATAATTTACCTGAAAGGATATTTAACTGAAAGAGAAATCAAAAGAGTTTCTAGAAATATTATCCAATTAGAAAAGTATTTAAAAAAATATAGGATCCATAAAATTAAAGCCATTCTTATACTTGTGTGACACAAAAACAATACACAAATAATGAATATTAGTATCGGCGTAATCATATAAAGTGCATTATTTATATTAAGCTATGTATTGCATATAAATATACATGATCATATAACTAAATCTATTGAACGCCACAAGTTTCATGGAAGGCGTACGAATAGTCTGCTCTTACTTTATTTATAACCGTATTCTATTTTATTATTAATGATAGACATGGTCACAAATTCCATTATTCGCATATTTATTGTAATATTTTGAGTTTATATATCGCAGTATATATTTAGATTCGTCCCCATGGTAGGGATGATTAATGTTGTGAAATACAATTATTTTCGAAATATAAAAATAAAAACTGCCTAAAAGTTACAAAGTTAATTGTGCTCACATTTGTTTTACCATGCAAGATAACAGGTCTCTCATTGAAAATATGTATAATTTAATATATATATTTATGTACTATGTGTAGATACTGGTTTCCAATTTGTAATATTACAGTATAATTTCAGTTTGTACTATGTTTTTACAGAATTATTAATCAGAAAGATCGCTTTATATGAATATTTCAATAGTAAAACAAGTACATATATGTTATTGTAATAATTTACTTATAAAATAGTTGTAATGCACATAATCAGAAATGTTTATTTAAATAAAATACTGATGTTAGAATGCTGATTCTCTTATGTGCATTATTATATAATCCGAATATATTTCAAAAACCATTTCTGTTTCTACATATATAGCTTTTCACATTCTTGATAATGGTTTAAAGATTCTTTTTAAATTTAGTAAGTTGGTTTTAACACAATTTTGAAAACAATAATTTGTCTTCACGAAAAGGTAGTTCTATTAAACAGATGTACAATAGTAATTTCAATTTAATTATTTATGCAATTGTAAGTTTACGTTAACAAAAAGAAACATCATTATTGCAAAAAATATATTCATTACTATTTTAAAATAATTTTTTTTCTAAATATATTAAGTACAATTATGTAAACCAATATTAATGAGCATAATTATATAAAACAGTATATACAAAAAGTCAACAGTTGAGTATAAATGGTGTCATAGTGTATTGCATAATTGTGTTTCACATAATAAGTAAGAATTCCACACAAGATATTCCACACGCTAAGCAAGATGTTCCACACGCTGCTGTTCCTTTTGTAGAGTCTCGATGAAAGCGAAAACATTTGGATGGGGTTCATGGTTTTGTTCAGTGTTGCGTGCCATGATTCAAAATGGTTGTTCGTTCTCGTTCCTTCGATATTATTGTAGTGATTCCATATCTCAACTGAATAACGTTCGGTCATAGTATCCACCCAAGTTGTAGTCAAATAATCCATGAACCGCTGGGCTGTTGAACCATTCAGCTCGTTCAATGCTTCCATCCAGACGTCATCGACTGCATCTGGCGGTACAAAGGGAAGAGCAGTAGCTCGTCTAACCAAACGATTGAAAGCGTCATCGTTGTTGTAGCGCGCACTGAGACCCAAGTCTTGCACATGTCTCCATATTGCTTGGGAGAAGTGGAATAGGCAACCACTAATGCGGGCGTTAGGGAAAGTGGTTTGAACTGAGTTTATCACAGCAGATTCTAAATCGATGCTGACTAATGTATGTGCGAATTGATGTCCCTGCTGATGAGCAGCGATAATCAGTAGATTGAGGAAACGAGTATAAGTTACGTCTTCTTTAGAGGGTAAAAGAGCAAAATACATCGGAATCATTGCTCCCATTATCTTAACATGAATAGAAAACACTTAAGTAAACATTTCAGGCGCAGTTTTGAAAGTGCCATCTATATAAATGGCGTCTACTTGACATAAGTAGCGAAGATTCTGAGCTGTCTGAAAAATTACCAAACGATCTTCATCTCCGTCATTTACAATTATAAAATTTCTACCATCAGTGGTACGTGCCCCCTGACCTTCCAAGTCAATTTCAGTTCTTTAATGAGGGATCCGAGGAATTCGTTGACGTCTGGCTCTATTTATACTGTATCGGTGCTTGTTGAAACTAGGTAGTGGGTCCATGACTTGTTCGTTTGGCACTGCATCGTTGTGGAAGGCATCAGCAAACACCCACTTCATGGATTTCGAAGGCTGTTGTATGGCATCTATCTTAGCTCTTGCTATGGCTATTTTTTCGTTCACCGCATCTGTATCTATAGGATGTGTATGTTCACAACTGGTGCTGAGTAGATTGTTTCTTTGAGTGACTTTGCAACCTTGAACTCAATACCTCCAATACCATTTATCCACCATTTTGTTGTTTATTGATAATAAGTAACCACTTATAGATTTAAAAGTTGGACACCTCTCTTGTTGGGTAAAAATGTAACTTGTGCTTCCATAATTAATGAACCAACTACAAACACAAATCTTTACACATAAACAAAGACGATGTAATTTGTGGATCAATGTTATGCCAAACACAACTCTACAAAATTATGCTAAAAGTGACAAATGTCAGTCGATGTGAGATGACTAAATTAACCTTCTATGACTTTACCAGCCAGTAATGCAGGCATGTAACGCATAACTCGAGCACACCAATTGTGGAATTTCTGAGCAGTGATGGTATTGATGGCATCATGACGAAATCGCAAAAGTGTTCTGATACGCCATGCTTCTAAAATAAATTCCTTCGTTATCCATAAGTTGATTTTGATTTTCTCCTAGTTGTCGTTTGACTGCAGCTTTAAAGCAAGAGTGCGCCTGCTTCACCGGATTCAAAAATGGACTGTATGGAGGCAGCATATGGATATTCCCTGGAACTTGCATCCTTCTTAATGAATATTCATTCTCAAATAAGGTTGTGCACCATCATATATTATGTAAACTTGTTCGTTTTTAGGAAATACAACAGCTATTTGGTCTATTAGCTCATTCAGAAATTGCTGTAATGTCTCTCTTGTGGTAGTAGCAATGTAAACTTAATCGATGATGAATAAGGCCAATATATTGGTTTATAGGGAGTGTTAGATTGACATTTCGCCCTCTGTTATCTGCAATTTGTCGACGTATTAGACTAACCCTAGGAATACGGCCTTTTGTGCATACGTTGAATCAAGGATTCCTATAATATAATAACTATAGATTACTATATAGTTACTATATAGGAATCATTGAATGAACGTATATATTGTAGCCACATTCGTCAATATATATACGATATTGTTCTACGCTCCCAGATTGATAAACCATTGTGCATACTCGCGTCGTAGTTCGAGACTTCGGGGTGTATTGCGTTCAAACGGGACATCCGCTTTTTTTCCAGCCGGCTTTATTGTTATTAGTGAAAACGGCTGTATTAAACTGTCAAATATTCTGGAAACTGTTTGAACACATATAGGCGGAGAGTCTGGAAGTTGTCTACGGATTTCTTCGGTAATATATTTCAATGTAGAAAATGAATTATTTGCAACGTGTTGCTCAACAATATCTCTCATTTCTTGGTTTACTTATCCTCCAGTAGAGATACTATATATCTTCTCGACCTTGTTGAATATACACACGAATTACAGAGCGTGCGGTCTCTCTGTAATAATCAGATATAATCTTGGTCTTCGGAATTGCAGCTATTAATTTTCTACGATCTCTATTATGTATATGCCGATTTCTCTACATATATATATATTATAATTATAATTTATATATACTCAACTGTTGACATTTTTTATATACTTTTTATATAATTAATTCATTAATAATTGGTTAATATAATTGTAATTAATATAATTTGAAAATATTTATTATTTTTTAATGATAATGAATATATATTTTTGTGATATTGAAGTTCCTTTTTGTGAACGTGAATTTAAAATTGCATAAATAATTAAATAGAACTTACTATTGTACATCTGTTTAATAGAATTACCTTTTCGAGAAGACGAATTTATAATTCTCAAAATTGCGTTCAAACAAACTTATTAAATTTAAATATGAATCTTTAAACTGTTATCAAGAATGTGAAAAGCTATATATACTATATATATTTAAATATACTCAACTGATAACCTTTTTTGTATATACTTTTTAATTTTAATTCACAGAGCTTTGTTCTGTGTATGTATGTCATATAAATAATACGTATACAATTATAATATATTACACTTAGTTAATTATACTTACTACAAAGAAAACCAAAATTTAGGTTTAAAGTGTGAAGTTTTAATCGATGCCTTTTCCTTCGAGTCAAGTATCTGATTAATATTTGTAACAATCCTTGGTTTAATTAAAATGTTATTATTGAAAGTCTCTCCTAAAAAGAAAGAAATGTTACAAAATTATTTATTTTCAAATATACATAGAGAGGTTTAAATTTGAATATAATATTTTTTCTAATAATAATTAATCATTTTTAATCTTTGAAGATTTAACCATTCGTTTAGAATTAAATTTTGATACTGTAAATTACATTGTACGTGCGTGTGAAAAGATTCGATAAAATTAGCATATTAGCATATTAACATTTATCTTAGATTTTATACAGTATTATGTATAACCGACGCTCCAACATACATATTTTAATAGTCACATATTTAATAGTCAGTTAATAAATCTATAACAAGAAAACTAGTCTAGAAATGTTTTTATCTATAAGTTCTGCGCCCATTACTGCGAGTTTTTTTATTAGTATAAAGTAATACCTATATGTTTTATTTCATTTCAAATATTTATTTTTACATGATTTGGTTCTTTTAATAAACATTTAAAGTATAACTCACTTTTTGATGCTTCGCTTGGTGTGTCTTGAATAGGGCTAATATTTCTGAACACTTGATGACGATGATAGTGCACAAAAGATTCATAAGTTTCGTTTGAAACTAACAATAAAATTCCAACTAAAAGGATCCATTTCATTGCTAAAAAGGTTGGGTAAGTTTAACTAAAATATATAACATATATCATATCATATATATATAGAGAAATATTGAAATTACATTGGAATAATTAATGCATAAGTACATTACTTTGAAATGCAATGAATATAATATGAGTAACTATTTTATATATTATCACCTACAGTAATGCATCAAGGTGGAGATGTAGGTACCTACTATCTGCCTCATTTGTTTGTTACTAACGGAAATAAAGTGCACTAAATTAAAGTGGAATTTCTTTTAAAATAAAAAGATATTTATCTCATAACAAAATTACTGGTTGTATACTGCCTCATTCATTGTTGATCTATATATGTTATACATCAAGCAAAATTTTATGCACATTAATAAGTAAAACTCAACGCCATATACGTTATTGAATCATTTGTTGAGTGTTGTAGATTTATTTCCGGTTTGCCTATAATAATTATCATATTATCAATACCATATTATAATATATCATATAGAATGTCATACCTGCTGAATATTGCTAATATTCTAATTATATCGAATTTATACAGAATTTATAAAAAAAAAATTTTTTTTTCTGAAATAGTTACCAACCTGAAGAAATATTGAATATAATATATTTAGTTATATGTATATATATATGTATATATATATTAGTAATGACAGCAAAAAAATTACATACCTGTCTTTATTTAAGGTTAGTGCAATACATATATTTATATTTTCTATATGTATCTATAATATACTTGTACATATTATTTAATATAATATAAAATAATACATTATAAAATTAAGAATATGTTTATATCTTAAATTCAAATTATTTAATATTCTTATACCTACTAATAACAATATATTAATTATACATACATACTAGTTAAAATTCATAGAGTAAGTAGTACCCTTCTTACTCTATGGTAAAATAATTTGTATAATATCTATATTTTATTCAATTTGGTATAAAGTCAAATAGGTATAATTGAGAATAGTGAAACACAGAGAGGATATAATAAATAAGGAATCAATGGGATAGGAGGACACACATCTATGAAAGAATGAATGAGAGAATGGTTGAATGGATGAATGTTGGGAAATAATAATCACTTAGAAGCAATGATATTTAGGTACATGCAAAGACAATTAGAAAACGCGATAAGAGAGTTAATACAATAGTGTTTTGACGGAATCATATTGCAGATTAAGTGACGGCTTCCACTGTATAATCTGTATGGCGCGTCTCATAGCGAGGTCCCTCAACTGACGCGTAGCCGTCTCGGGAGTTGTCTCGTAAATACCGTCGTCACGCCAGAGTATTTTGATGTAGGTGCCCTTGTGACCCTGGTCTGACGAATGGGAGAGCTGATTGAAGACTGCCACAATAGCACATCATGGACAGCCTCCGAACAATACTGCTCCGAGCGAATAAGATGCCCGGCCAATTTTATACGTCGCTGTTTAATCAACTGGCTGTGGGGTCAATCTGGCATGAGCGTACAACTTGGTGTTAGACATGACGACTGGCCAGTGTATATATTGAAACAAGCCCGCAGTAGGTTAGAATGGGTAGCGTCGATGTTTCTTTCAACGGTGGCAGTGGTGGTCCAAGTTTCGGCTTTGTAAAGCAACACCGACTCCACCGCGGCTTGAAACAACTGAGTACGTAGCATGTCTGGTAAACTACACGAGTTCCAGATCACATACTTGTTGTTAGCGGACCAAGCTAGTGCTCGAAGTTGAAGAAAGTCGGCCTTTGAGTCAGAGACGGAGTTTCCCAGGTACTTGAATGTAGAACATCGTGGAACATTACAACATCGTGGAAGCAATTATGTGATATTTGTATTAAGTTAGATAGCTTCAATTTGTGGGTGTTAATCGTGTGACAACTTTTATATGGAAGAATTATTTTAACTTTCAAATTAGCTTTTCCACGCTGGCGTCCGAAGTATTGTTGAGAGTATCGAATTTGGTGTTGATATATTTGAAATTAGATTTGTTAATGACTCTAAAGTTAAAGTCTACTAATAACATTTCGTAAATATTTGCATTCATTGTCCTTCATGTAGGGATAGCATCATGAAGAGGATTAGGAATCTAGGTCAGACAAAAACTTTCATAAAATGATTTTAGCGTAGATAGATAACGAAAATTTGGATTGAAAGTTGGACATTTAGAGTCGCTGTTTTTACAAAAGCATTTAGAATCGGAGTCCTATGTGGTTGGAATAGCGAATTTTAAACAACGGAAAAAAACAATTTTCTCGTACCAAGATAAGAAGTAGGTGGAGCGAATATCAATGTAATCATCAATTCAAAACCACAGGAATCCCTCACTTGGGACGATGGTGTCTTAAAATGAGTTTGTAACTGATTTTAGTTACAAACAAAGTAGAGATTTTGTTTGCATTTTTTTTTTAAGAAATCTTTCGAGAAAATTTCAGATTTTAAAAGTCTTGGGCTCCCCTTTTGTACTCTTCTGGACAAGCTTTCATGAGTAAGTTAGAATTTGAATTAAAATAATATTTTTAGATGCCACGCATTTACTGCCATGACGTGGATCGATTATACTCTAGCTGTCTTTGATGGTGAAAATCAAAGGGAAAATTTGTTCTCGCTGCTCAGCAACCTCCATGTGAATATTAATTTTATACCCAGGAAGTTGCAGTCAATAGTTTTATTTCGTTCATCGGCATTGTTATTTCTAAAATGTCCACAAAATGGTACATTTTCCGTGACATCAGACTAAATCTACTAAGTCGTAGTTATAAATTAGTATAAATCTACTGGTCATGACTTGTTGTTACACAATTCAAGTCAACCAAACATTAATCACAAAAATGCCCTACTCCATATTATGATGGTTGAATTATTCCTACGAAGAATGTGTAGCAATTAGCTTTTTTCACATCATGAATGCAAACATTTACGAACCGTATTTAGCAGATTATAATTATATCCTTTAATATTGACAAATCTAATAGCAAGTATATCATCGACACCAAATTCGATACACTCAACATCTGCTGAAGGCCCAGATAAAATATCAAGGGAATTCATCCAACACCTAGGCCAAAATGCAAAACAAAGCCTACTCCAAATTATCAACAGATCGTGGTTAGATAAAGAAGTCCCTGCAGATTGGAGGAAGGCGACAATCATCCCTATACCCAAAGCCGGTAAACCATCTAAAGACATAGTCATATCGCCCCATTAGCCTTACCAGCCATCCAGCTAAACTTGCAGAGAGAATGGTAAAGGAACGTCTCTACTGGTGGATGGAGAGCTCCGGAGTTATCCCAAGCAAACAAGCAGGATTCCGTTCAGAAAGATCAACCGAAGATCACTTTGCAAGACTAATCCAGAACACCCAGACGGCGTGGCAACGAAAGAAGCCTGGAGAAAGAACTCTAATTACCTTGTTCGATTTCGCACGCGCTTATGACACGGTATGGCGGAAGCCCTCACGGTGAAAATGTACCGAATAGGAGTACCAAAATGCATGGTCGAATGGATATGGAAGTTTATTTGTGAAAGGTCAGCTAAAGTCAGATTTGGCAACGCTTTCTCCAAGCCTAGACACTTCAGAGAATGCTTACCCCAAGGCAGTGTACTAGCCCCAATCCTTTTCATTATATTGATAAAAGATCTACAAGAATCTATTACGAGTGATTGCGAGAAATACCTCTTTACCGACGACCTCATGCTTGCAGCCAGAAGCTCTAAGATTAGCGAGATAAAGAACACTATGCAGTTGGCACATAATCAAGTCGCGAATGGACAAGAACATGGAAAATGAAGCTAGCACCAAAAAAATGCGAATCTGTATTACTGACACAATGGAGTAAAGAGGCTAATACAAACATCATCATCCTAGAAGGCCATGAGATCAGAACTGTGAAAACAGTCACCTTTCTTGGGATAACCATCGATAGATTACTGCACTTCGGACCCCACATTGACAAGGTGAAAAATAAAGTAAACAACAGACTCAAACAACTGCAGGCCATCGTGGGAAGAACGTGGGGAGCCAAGACAAATGTACTCCGCTCAGTTTACATCACATACATCAGATCCTGTATTGAATATACTGCTGGTACCTGGTTACCATCAGCCGCACCTTCACACATCAAAAAACTTGAAGTAGCTCAGAAAAGGCAGCCAGAATAATTTTCTGGTACAATGAAAACTCAAGTAGACGACCTTATCAGTGAAGCGCGCCTGAAACTTATTGAAACCAGAGGCAAAATGAAAAGAGCCATAATATATGAGAAAAGCATCCGAAGAGATCCAGAAGACCCACTCTATATGAGTGTTACGACAGAAAGCAAGAAACGCTTCAAGAACAGCCATGACACATGGTAAGAAATAGAATCACAGATGGCACAGATTCTAGAACTAGACAGATACCCCAGAGAAAAGAAAACGATCATCAGCAAAATACCACCCTGGACAGGAAGTAGAGCAAACACCAGTTTTAACACGAACACAACACCACCCATATCCAAGAAAGACCCCCCAGCAGATCAACTAGCATCTGCAGTGAAGAGCACAAAACATTAGAGGTAAAATCAACGCCAGAGGTGGTCAAGCAGCCGGGCGATACAGCTCCTCCTATTGAGCAGAACTAACAGCTATTGCAGCGGCGACTAAATACCTCAAGTATAGAACTACTATCATCAAAAGTGCTCGTATCCTATCGGACAGTCAAGCTGCAATCGAAAGCCTATCGAGAGGACCTCACAATAAAGAGAGTCACTTGGCTAACCAAATTTGAGACTTCATCATCCAAAACCCAGAAACTCATTTCCACTTCCAATGGGTCCCATCTCATGTCGGCCTCCCCATGAACGAAGAAGCTGAGAAAGCCACACACCTAGACCAGAACAGCACAGAAATCGGGCTCGATGTCTCTACCAACCTTATTAAAAGACATTT